>JBAMJV010001221.1:25000-39670 GCA_037951105.1 Echinarachnius parma | reverse complement strand
CACGAAGATCTACTCGCGGAGGAACACGCTGATCATCACGCTGTGCCTGTGGGTCTTCTGCTTCTTCATCGACCTCCCCAACTACATCGGGCTCGGGGCGCACATCTACGACTCCAAGAAGATGGGCTGCTCCTTCGACCGGCTCGGTCACTATGGTTACACCATCTACTTCATCCTGATGGGGGTGGGGATTCCCCTCTGCATCGTCCTCTACTCCTACGTCAAGGTCCTCACCTACGTCAGGGAAAGCGAGAGGAGGGTAAGCTATATATATTAGGGGATACAAGTTTGTAGGAAAGATGATGATGATGATGATGATGATGATGATGAAGATGATGATGACGGCGACGTTGATGATGATGATAATCAGGATGAAGATGGTGGTGGAGATGATGGTGGTGGGAATGATGATGATAGTGATAATATTGGGGGTGGAGGTTGGTGGTGGAGGTGGTGGTGGTGGTGGTGATGGTGGTGGTGGTGGTGGTGATGATGACGATGATGATATTGATGATGATGATGATTATGTTGATGTTAACGATGAAGATGCTGCTGTCGATGATTATAACATGTTTTTAAACGTTAATGTTATTGACGAGTACGATAGTAATAATTATGTTTACCAATCTATACCCCCCCCCCCCCCGCCCATCCTCTCATCCCTCCCCCCCCCCCCCCCGAACCCACTCTCCAACTTTCTCCATCCACACACCACCCGAAGCTGATGATCTGGCGACGGCAGAACCGACAGGGAGCCCGCCCCCAGGACCTAGCGCAGCTCTCCAAGACCGATCGCCGTCTGCTGCTCACCGTTTTTCTCATCTTCGTCGTGTTCCTCTCGTGCTGGACCCCGTACGCCATCGTCGTCCTCTCCGACGTCAACGACGTCTACCCGAGGGAGGTCTACGTCGGGGCCGTTATCCTAGCCCACCTCAACTCGAGCGTCAACTGCATACTGTACGGAATCACCAACAAACGGGTGAGCAGTGGAAATAGTAAATCAAGAATAGTTGTAGCAGTATTAGATTATAGTAGTAGTGGTAGTGTTTATGTGTATGGTAGTGGTAGTTGGTAATGATTATGTGTATGGTAGTGGTAGTTGGTAATGTTTATGGTATTAATAGTAGTTGCAGTCGTCACCATCAAAGCTCCGTCACCGCCTTTTGCTTGCTACACAAATAACTGACTAGCAGAAGCAGTTTTCTTTTGTAAATTGTATAGAAATAGTTCCTTACCATCTGTAATATTTTGTCTGCTTAGTTTTTAAACTAGCTAAAAAGCATGCCTTCAATATGTTTGTGATCCCACGTGTGATCCCACCGGTTACGAAGACATGGCGCTATTACTATACCCTGTATAGTTTTTGAAAGGTCCTCTACACTCGACCACATATATATACGCATTCTAATGTATATATACCTTACTTCCTTCGTTTATTATTTTTTTGGAACGGCTATTATAGTTTCGAGTTGGATACCGTAAAATCGTCAGCGTACATCGATGGCTGAACCGCAAGAACGCCGTGGCAAATGTCCAGCCCCTCCAACGACCACACACCACAAACACCTCGTAGATGTCTACCAGTTGAAATATCTTTGAAAGACGACTATAGTAATATAATATTTCGTTTGCTTGCATGTTTGTCAGTTTTTGTTTGTTTGTTTGTTGCTTGGTTGGTTTGTTTGTTTGTTTGTATGTGTATTACATAATACACCATCCTCAACTATAACAATAATAGAAACAACAACAGAAACAACAACAGCAACAACAACAGCAACAGCAGCAACAACAACAACAGCAACAACATCAGCAGCAGCAACAACAACAATATTATAAACAACATAAACACTAATAACGACAACGACCACACGTCTTCATATCGTCGTCTTCGTCTTCCATTTCAATGCTTTTAATCACCCTCATCGTCAGCATAATCATCACTGTTCATCAACACCGTCATTTGACATTGCAAATCTTATCATGGCACATTTATAAATCGCACGTTTTGGACAGAGCCCTCCCGATTCTCCAACATAGCTCCTTAAACTGGAAGGGAACGCTCGAAGTTTCGCTTGTTGTTACTGATAAGTGCAGAATTCCTGTCACTTCTAGTCATTTATTATATCACTAGTAATGGAAATAATCAATGTTTTGAAACCACTATCAAAATTATTGTTTTGACTGTGCACTGGAGGCTGCCATCTGAGCATGCACTAACAAAATGAGCGGGTTATGTAACCGCTATTGTTGAATCTGCTGCTATTTCGGTGGGTACGTAACCCGCTTTCGTTCATATTGTCAGTGCACGCTTAGATGCGCTCAGATGACTTTCCGTACGGAACCGTTGGGAAACATGGCAGCCTCCGGTGCTCAGTCAAAACAGTTGATAGTGGTTTAAAAAACATTGATTATTTCCATTACTAGTGATACCCAATAGGAAATATACGACTAGGGCCCCGTTGCAGAAAGAGATACATCGATTGTAAGTTGCAATGAATCGTAAATCAGATCACGTGTTCTAGATGCGCAAATTTGATTGGTTGAAACGCGTAAATTTTCTGACTTACGATCAATCGTAACTTACAATCGATTGTATCTCTTTCTGCAACGGGGCCCATAAGTGACAGGAAAGTGACAACATTCCAGCGTTTCCTTCCCCTTTAATGTACCAGTCCTATGTAGTATTTCCTGTTTTCATGAAGCTAAAGTGGTCGTTATTGTTTTTATGATTTGCATACACGACTTTCAACTGAATCTCATAAGTATATTGACCGTTTAAACTACCTCAAAATAAATGTAATGTTCTGTAAAATTGTAAATTGCAATACTATATATTGCATCAAAATTATATTACACAACGTAGGATAACAAATAAGTATAGATGATTACAACCGTGAAATATATTATTATTTCTTCTTTGACGTTCTCTTTTTCGTCTCTCCCCTCTTCTCTTCTCTTCTCTTCTCTTCTCTTCTCTTCTCTTCTCTTCTCTTCTCTTCTCTTCTCTTCTCTTCTCTTCTCTTCTCTTCTCCTCTCCTCTCCTCTCTTCTCTTCCCTTCCCTTCCCTTCCCTTCCCTTCCCTTCCCTTCCCTTCCCTTCCCTTCCCTTCCCTTCCCTTCCCTTCCCTTCCCTTCCCTTCCCTTCCCTTCCCTTCCCTTCCCTTCCCTTCCCTTCCCTTCCCTTCCCTCCCCTCCCCTCCCCTCCCCTCCCCTCCCCTCCCCTCCCCTCCCCTCCCCTCCCCTCCCCTCCCCTCCCCTCCCCTCCCCTCCCCTCTCCTCTCCTCTCCTCTCCTCTCCTCTCCTCTCCTCTCCTCTCCTCTCCACTCCTCTCTTCCCTATTTATTTATGTTATGTTGCCTCTGTCGTCTTCTTCTCTTTCCTTTATTTCATGTGTTCTTTATTCATTTTACTTTTACTTTTAGTTTAATTTTAACACACTCGATCTTTCTTTCCTACCCCTACCTAGGTTTATTTATTTTATTATCATCGCTTTTCTAAAATCAGTGTACGTATTAATTCGCTTTTTTGTTATTTGTTGTTTATCTTTCTTATCTAAACAAATCCCGCAGTTTCGTAGTGGATACATGAGGTTGCTGCGAGTCGACCAGTGGCTGTGCGGACGTAACAACGCGGTGGGAGATTACTCTGATGACCCCACATCCATGGCGATGGAAACCAAGGCATAGAATATAGTACTATAATGCTATTTCGCGTGGGTTTTATATTCGCGAATTTCGCGAATCAATTGTGAATCGCGAAATTACGCTTATAATATTGACACCAAATGCAAAGCAACACATGTACACGTGTGTCTTGCATGCATCACTGCACTAGCATCTTTCTCAAGACAGTCATGAATGCGTGTTGGTAACAGCTAAACGCGAATTTAACCACTGGCGAAATTGTCTTAAAGTCATACCTGTAAAGTGTCCAAATCCACAAAAATTACTTGGAGCTTCCTCGTTTCTCTTCTACCGTGTTGTTTAGCTTATGGTAAGAGAAGAATAAAATAGGGTTGGATTTTTTTCAAATGTCCCTTTAGTATAAAGATAATTATCATTGAAAATCATTATTTGAAACACGTTGATTAACGCAATTGAAAAAAAATACAATTGTCCTAGCCAAACATGTTCGAGCTAGCACGCGTGGGAAACATTCCAGACGCTACTGAACTTTGATCCAACGTACGTGCGCAAATTCCATGAATTCTGTACAGTAAACATACACGAGTGCGGATATCGTCAACGGCTGATTGTGACTGCTACAAATCCATGACAGGCCATCAGTATTCGGTGATAAAATATGAACTCAATATTCGTTTTTTTCACTAGGTAAACAGTGTTCGTTTTCTTTCAAACTTTCACAAATCTTTCAATTGTATTTTACAATGATATTGATGTAGGATTGAAGTCTCAAATGTCATTTTGTGCAATATCTGACACTTTACAGGTATCACTTTAATGTCCCGAGTCGCGAAAATGTATGTACGCGATTTGGCGTATATATATAGTACTCGATCAGTGGCTGTGCGGACGTAACAACGCGGTTGGAGATTACTCTGATGAGTGACCCCACATCCATAACGATGGAACCCAAGGAAAAGCATCACAGGCAATCTGATACAGGCGTCCTTAACTTTAGAGGGTGTTTTAGAGGGCGTTTTCGAGAATACAACAGCCAATCCTACATCGATGACAAAGACAACAAAGTAATAGAATCTAAAGGAATGTGAAATAGCCTACAATCGTCAGGGCGTTTCCGAGAATACAACAGCCAGTCCTACATCGAAGACGATGGAAACCAAGGAATAGCATCACAGGCAATCTGATACAGGCGCCACATCTATTATAATTACGTCTTAATTTTTAAAGGAATTCCTGCGTCCTTAATTCTAGAGGGTGTTTTTGAGAATACAACAGCCAATCTTACATCGATGACAAAGATAACAAAGGAATAGAATCTAAAGGAATCTGATATACAGTCACCAACTATTATAGTTCTGCCTATATGTTAAAGGAACTGCGTCCTTAATTCTAGAGGGCGCCTTCGAGAATAAAACAGCTAATCCTACATCGATGACAAAGACAACAAAGGAATAATAACTGTTAGGAAAAGGGAATCTGGTATACAGTCGTCAACTATTACCATTCTGCCCTTATGTTGAAGAAACTGGGTCCTTCATTTTGGGGGGCGTTTTCGAGAATACACAGATAACCCTAAAACCAAAGGGAGAAAGAATTTAACGGAATCGGCGCCACTATATGTGCCTACTTTTAAAGGAACTACGTCCTTGATTCATGAGGGCGATTTCGAGATTACACAAACAATCCTTTCTTCCTACGTGTTACTACGTCAGAAAGTTAATTTCCTTTCTATATTTACCTCTAGGTAAACCATACATATGCACTACAACACAAATACAACACAATAAGAACACAAGGGGAAACGAAATTGAAAAATCATTATTTGAAACACGTTGATTAACGCAATTGAAAAAAAATACAATTGTCCTAGCTAAACATGTTCGAGCTAGCACGCGTGGGAAACATTCCAGACGCTACTGAACTTTGATCCAACGTACGTGCGCAAATTCCATGAATTCTGTACAGTAAACATACACGAGTGCGGATATCGTCAACGGCTGATTGTGACTGCTACAAATCCATGACAGGCCATCAGTATTCAGTGATAAAATATGAACTTAATATTCGTATTTTTCACTAGGTAAACAGTGTTCGTTTTCTTTCAAACTTTCACAAATCTTTCAATTGTATTTTACAATGATATTGATGTAGGATTGAAGTCTCAAATGTCATTTTGTGCAATATCTGACACTTTACAGGTATCACTTTAATGTCCCGAGTCGCGAAAATGTATGTACGCGATTTGGCGTATATATACAGTACTCGATCAGTGGCTGTGCGGACGTAACAACGCGGTTGGAGATTACTCTGATGAGTGACCCCACATCCATAACGATGGAACCCAAGGAAAAGCATCACAGGCAATCTGATACAGGCGTCCTTAACTTTAGAGGGTGTTTTAGAGGGCGTTTTCGAGAATACAACAGCCAATCCTACATCGATGACAAAGACAACAAAGTAATAGAATCTAAAGGAATGTGAAATAGCCTACAGTCGTCAGGGCGTTTTCGAGAATACAACAGCCAGTCCTACATCGAAGACGATGGCAACCAAGGAATGTATTAATGTCTTAATGTTTAAGGGAATTCCTGCGTCCTTAATTCTAGAGGGTGTTTTTGAGAATACAACAGCCAATCTTACATCGATGACAAAGATAACAAAGGAATAGAATCTAAAGGAATCTGATATACAGTCACCAACTATTATACTTCTGCCTATGTTAAAGAACTGCGTCCTTAATTCTAGAGGGCGCCTTCGAGAATAAAACAGCCAATCCTACATCGATGACAAAGACAACAAAGGAATAATAACTGTTAGGAAAAAGGAATCTGGTATACAGTCGTCAACTATTACCATTCTGCCCTTATGTTGAAGAAATTGGGTCCTTCATCCTTAACCCTAAATCCAAAGGGAGACAAAATTTAACGGAATCGGCGCCACTATGTGCCTAGTTTAAAAGGAACTACGTCCTTGATTCTTGAGGGCGATTTCGAGATTAAACAGACAATCCTACCTCTATGACTATGCCAACAAAGCCATCATTATAATATGATGGAATCGGAGTAAGGCGCCACCGTAATATGGCCCCCTTTTTTTTAAAGGGACTTTGTTTCCGTTTCTAGAGGGGGTGTTCGCCCCCAATCAGTAAGCTCATGCACGGAAGGTTATATTGACTATAAATGGCGTGCAAAGATTTTTTTTTTTTTAAATATACATTTATACACATGCACTCACTGGACTATAAAAAGTGCATAAATCTTAAATGTTGTTTATTTTGTAATTAAATGTATACAAGCGCCGGAGAAAACTTGTATGTAAAGGTGGTTCTGATTCGAAAACCAATATGCAGGTATGCGGTGATATCTTGCGAAATCCTTGCGATTGGTACGAAATACACACTGGCTCGGTGTTCTGTATAGTGCACACACTCTAGCCTAGTTTAACATGGCGAACAGCGGCGTAAAATTCTGTACAGTTCCCTCTACGTTTACAAACTTTTAAATGTAGTGTATTTTTCGTTCTTGATCCATTCACGACAATGAGTAGCACAATCATCACTTTATAAATAAGCATGATAGGTCTAGGCTAGTTTAATGTCATCATTGTTATTCGATTAATGTTCAAACTGCATGTGATTGCACCTTATTAACATATCTTTCTATAAAATCATATATATATATATATATATACGATAACAGAAAATACAAACGATCGGGTTAATAAACGAAATAAATTATCATACTGTATTCTCTAATTTGTTCAACTATATAAATTATAAATCAATTGTGCAAATTAAATGGCTTGGACAATTAAGATATAGTGTGGCTAGTATTAAATCAAATACAATTATTGTAGTTCTAAAATATATACAAGTTAGTAGTAAAAGTAACGGAATAATGTGTAGCACTATCGGGGCTTATTGATAGGAGAAAGGGGAGGGAGCTCGCAAATTATTTTGGACGCAAATTCGTCTTGATCTTCAAAGGATTTTCCTCCTTTTTAAACATATTTTTGCCAAATTACTGGGGGCACGTTTCCCGAGCCGTGCCCCCCCCCCCCCCCCCCCCACACACACACCACACCGTATTGCTATACGTCACTAATAACGCAAAGTATGCCATATACATACTAAATAATATTCAATATTTTTGAGAGATTATTACAATAATGATATTTGTTGTATTATCATTTTAATTAGTGATACAATTTTCCCGAATCCTTGGTTTATAATGTATGTTTTGTATAGTGAAGTATAGCATTTTGGGCGGCACTGTAAATATCGATGAATGTACATAATGTTATGTATATAAACGGATATTTGTAATGTATACCTGTAAAATATATATTTTTCAAATCAATTATAATCATTCACAGTAATTCAATGTGATCATGTTTCTTAATGCCTGCATTATGCCGTTTCAAGCATGGACAGTTTGTGAAAATGATCATGTAAACAGTAAAAAAAAAATTAAACAACTTTTTAAACAACCAAAAACGCTCTTTAAGCCGGTCCCTCTAACAACGTTGTTTAAAATTTTGAACAACCAAGATCTGGTTGTTCAAAATTTTAAACAATGTTGTTAGAGGGACCGGCTTAAAAAGCCAAAAATGCTGTTTAAGCCGGTCCCTCTAACAACATTGTTTAGAATTTTGAACAACCAACATATTGGTTGTTCAAAATTTTAAACAACGTTGTCAGAGGGACCTGCTTAAACAGCGTTTTTGGTTGTTTAAAAAGTTGTTTAATTTTTTTTTACTATCATGATAATGATACGTTGAATTGTAGTTGACATGTTGAAGAAAATTAGTTTCATTATCAACATAAACAAAATAATAAACATAATTGATTACTCGGCAGTATTTTGAGTGAAAACATATTTCGGCAATATGATATCTCATTTGGAAGTATATGTTTTAATTCAACGTTCTTCATAATTCAACTATGGTATAAAATATAATTGTTTTCAATGATAACGCAAACGGTTAAAATCATGAAAATTGGATTTTACAAGAACTGTTGTTGCTATATTCCACATCTGCTTAATTACTGTTGTCTTCTAAGTAACGTTTCATAAATAGCTTTATAATTCAATACGAATATGACGTCTTTTACTGTCTCTACCTCTCTCTAAGTACATAATATAGGTTTTCTCGGCCAATTTCGTAAGCTTCTCATTCGTTTTTGATTGGCGTAGCGTGGTCTGACCGATTTTTTTTTTGTTGGAGGGGGGGGGGGGGGGTGGGCACGCAACATTATTGGGAGCACACCTTATGTATTTATTTGCTTTTTCAAAACATGTCCCCTTATGTGTCCTATTATTTTTTTCAAAATTTTCTTTTTGGGGGCGTGCTCCCCGTGCCCCCTCCCCCCGTCGCTATGCCACGGTAAGAATGTTTGTATGAACACCGTATTATAAATCGATGCACTTATACTTTATGTATAATTACAGTAAAGAAAGAGCTCACCTATTTTATTTTTCTTGAAGTTTGCTGAATAAAGACCAAGAAGTTAAACTTTAAAAAAATCAATTATTATTCTTTATATTGTTGTTTTTGCAACGTATTGCAAACCCGCTTATCTAAAAGGATGTGTTAACTTTGTTGACATGTGCAAAAAGTAATGAATGGCTGATAAGATGTGTCTTTTTGTGATCTCATATGTCCACAAAGTGATGTGAGAAAATGTCATGTTAAATGGATTTTATTATAATTATGGCCAAGCAATAAGCGAAAATGCAAAGAGATAATTCGCTAACTTATTGCACTGACTTTGTACACGGTTTGTACTAGGACTAGTTTGTACACAGTAGCCTCCTCCCAGCCCCCCCCCCCCCCCCCCCCGCCTTCTGTCCCGTGATTATGCAGAAGTGCGTTGTGCTCATGAAATGTGCAGAAAGTGAATAATAGTTGGTATAATGTGTAGTTCTGTGATCTGATATGTCCCTAAGTATATGATCGCGTATCGTGTGAACATTTCACGTCAAATGGATGTTATTAATGACCGAGTAATGAGCGAAAATGTAAAAAGTGATATTTGCTAACTCATTGCACTTACTTTGTACACAGTTAGGGTTATGACTATCCAGTGGATAGTTGAAATCCGAACACTACTATATTAAATATTTTTCTAACGAAAGGGAAATTTTTAAAACCTAAACTTGTTCCATGGTTCTATTGGTAATACGAATACAACACGGTATTAGAGGCGGCACTAGATTTATAAAGAAGTTTTATGGATTTGGACAATGTTACTAGATCCCTTTAATACATAGTGCTGCCCGCTGGTCGAATTGCCTAAAATTGAGAATGCAGTAATTTAAAAAGGGATAGTTCAGATGTTGTTCAGAGGGCGCTTCGAGAAATAATTTTGTTGTGAGGTAATGACAAACTAAGTAAATAAAGAATTTGGAAGAGCACATAATTTTAAAGACAGAATCAACTTTGTTTTTATCAAAATCGGCTCAGAAAGTTGTTTTTGTTTAAACAAGTTGAAGATTTAGAGAGGGGTATTTAGAAAAAAAAGTATGCAGAATAATACTAGGCAATGTAGCCTATATACGACATACGAATGGGGGCATCTGGCAGAAAACACCTGCCAATAAAACAGATATCTGGCAATATAATATTTCTCTGTTAGGTTAAACATTTTAAAACCGTTTTCATGAGGGCTATCTAATACCAGATATAGTATTAGGCTCGCCCATCTTAATGCCCCCCCCCCCCTCCCCCCATTAGTTGTGCTCCCTGGCTACACCCATACCCATTGCAAATTAATCTGAAATTGCAATGGGGGGGGGGGGGGGGGGCTCCTGCAATTCTTAAAGGGATTTAGTTACATTGTCCAAATCCTCAAAACGTACTTGGAACTCTAAGGGTTCTCTCATACCTTGTCATATTCATATTAACCATAACAACACGGGACATGTTTCGGTTTTTCAAATTTCCATTTCGTTCAAAAGATATTTACCATTGAAGTGTACAGATGTTAAGCTGTCTACGGGATAATTTAAGCCATGTACAAAGTAAGTGCAATGAGTTAGTGAATATCATTTTGCATTTTTGCTCATTTCTCGGCCAAAAAACATCCAATTAACATGAAATTTTCACACATTACTTTGTGGACATATCAGATCACACAAATACACATTTTATTAATCACTAATCACTTTTTGCACTTGTCAACAAAGTTATTAGATCCCTTTAATGTCTTTGCTAAACGACATACATAAACTGGACAACGACCAGTCTCGAACACGAGACCCTGTGATTGGAATTCAAGCGCCAATCGGTCATCGTGTCACAACACCACAACCTAACACCCCCCCCCCCCCCCCCCCACCCCCCCCCCCCCCCCCCCCAAACAAACAAACAAACAAAATATATATTAATTATACTAGTACACTGGCCCGGGGTTCAAAATTAGCTTCGAGCCACGGAATTCCTATTCCTAAAACACTAATGGCCCGGTCACATATTACCGAATAGCGTAAACGGATGCCAGACGGAGTGTAACATTTCCAGTCCGTTCGTCTCCGTTTGTATGCGTTTTTTGTCCGTTCCTTTTCAGGCGATGTACGTTCTTCTATCCGGCTGAATGTTTTGTGCCTGAAGCAATGGAGACATCTTTCGCCACCGGAGAATTTGATTTCGCTAATTTTCGATTCGTCGGGCATCCGTTTACGCTATCCGGTGATATGTGACCGGGCCATTAAGGCCACAAGTTTTACTTGCCCGATTGGGCAACCTAACATTGTATAATGTTTGTGGCCACCACATTCAGATTTCAGGCTACTAAAAAAAATGGGGAATAGAGTGGTGAAGTGTGATGTCATAAATTATGTCATAAACATTTTTTTTAGAATTTTCAAATTTGGACTTCATTTTCAGAAAGAGCATAACAAATAATGTCCAAATACCGAAAATCAAAGGAATAGGTTATGTATTGGCTGAGATATGCCCATCCGAATGACTTTTTTGGTCAATGGGCAATCAGTGTTACAGTGCACTGGTTCCTAAATTTAGGAACCAGTGCATTATAACACTGATTGCCCATTGAAGTAAAATTCATTCGGATGGGCATATCTCAGCCAATACGTAACCTATTCCTTTGATTTTCGGTATTTTGACATTATTTGTTATGCTCTTTCTGAAAATGAAGTCCAAATTGAAAATTCTAAAAAAGTGTTTTTATGACGTCATGGCTTCTGTACTCTATATTATATTTACTTGCCCGAAAGGGCCACAAAGAACAAAAAATAATTTCTCACAAACTTGTATGATATTGAAATCATTTAATAATGAAAAGAGAGATCTCATTCAGTTACAGGAAATTAATATTGACATAATGAGCGAAATACTAATTAAAAATATAATTACACAGCTATAGGTTCTGCTCGGAGTCGCAAACAAAAATAGATCAAATGTTAAAATATAACAAAACTCCGTGAGAAGATTTTTTGAGGTGATATTTCGGTCATAAATTATAGGCCTTTGTCCAACTTTGTAATTACACAGATCGATAGTGTATATTAATATACATTATGTACAAAATTTTCCCAGTTTAATTGGAGAAATATTGGGTATTGTTCACTTTCAAGGATTGTATATATTCTTACAATCAAAGCAGAGCAGAAAGCATAGTTTATTTGCAAGTAGGCATATAATATACAAAGTTGTTATGTATGCATTAAAATTAATTCATATTCAAGTTCGCGTCAATATAAAAGCTACGACGGCTCAGTATTAATTACAATTAATAAGATACATCAACGTCATCATTATTATCACGCATTATTATTATGTACATATTTTTCCTTATTCTTTGTTGCTTTATAGAACACATGAATCATGTATATATTATGTTTTGCTAAAACTTTGTTTTCTTTCTCAAAAGTTACTTTTTGTAAAGGTATACATAATTATTTGTACCTTTATTATTATCTAAAAGGCGATAAATCCAATTTCAATATAAATTGAGTTAACAATACAGTACATTAATAAACTACGAAGCTATCTAGTAATTCAAATTTGAAGACAAATACAATCAAAAGCAAATATGGAACGTTCCGTTTTCATAATAGCTTTGTACACAAAGTTGGACAAAGAAACCCGCTTTTCTCCAAAGTTGAAAAAGTGGATTTAGCGCCTTTTGAAATTAAGCTCTTCAGTATGATGAAGTGCTGTAAGTTGCACAAAATCAGGGTCAAAGTGGCATATTAAGGGTACACTCTGAACTCTTTAAGGCCCGGTCACATATGACCGGAAAGCGTAAACGGATGCACGGCGGAGAGTAAAATTGTTAATCAGTTCGTATGCGTTTCTTGTCCGATCCTTGTCAGACTGGTGATGTACGTTGTTCTATCCGGCGGACTGTTTTGTGCATGAAGCAATGGAGACGACTTTCACCGCCGGATAATTTGATTTCGCAAATTTTCTTTTCGTTGGGCATCCGCGTTTACGGTGATATATGTGACCGGGCCATTATAGGGTGCAACTTTGCACTGTATCTAATAAGGCTGGAAAGTTGGACCTGAATTAGCTGCCAGTGACGCAATGTTCAATTTTCACCGTGAAAAATTCGCCTTTGTTTAATGGTGCAAACAAGTCTTGTTGTTGATATTATTTTTTTTTAATTTCCAATTTTTGACTTATTGATTGACATTGTGTTTGGGAAATCGGACAAATTGTGTATATATACACGCTGCAACTTCGATGAAACTTCGCACTCTCAGGGTGGCAGTTAAATGGATCTAGCAACATTTTCCAAATCCACAAAACTTATACTCAGAACTCTAGTGGTTCTCTCATGCCATGTTGTATTTGTATTACCAATATAAGCATGGAACAGGTTTCGGCTTTTCGAATTTCCCTTTCGTTAAAAAGATATTTACGATTTAAGTTTTGGGATTTTTAATTATCCTCTGGAAACTTATAGCTGTGGACAAAATTTGTGCACTGAATCTGCGAATATCACTGTGCATTTTCGCTAATTACTTGGCCATTTAACATCCATTTAACATGAAATTTTCACACATTACTTAGTGGACATAATTATCAGATCACAAATAAACACGTTATCAACCATCCATCACTTTTTGCACATGTCAACAAAGTTAGTAGATCCCTTTAACAAACGTGCAAATATGCACCGTCGGGAATCAAACCCGAGTCCTCCGAATTGCAAGACCGGTTTATCGCTTGATGACATCATTTTGTTCTTTTTAATTTTAAGGTCAGGGTACTGGGTGTTTTAATGGTGCTAACTCAGATTCTGTATGGTTACATTTGATGGTTAATGATGTTTCGGGACTTTGGTGACTATATATTTCGTGACAATACTTGCATCCCTCCAGCTATCTTTTTATTCTCAATTAGTAAATTAATTATAGGCTAACACACATGTAAAAATAAGTACTGCGGTACTACTGCATTATAAGTAGCGCAGTAGTACCGCAGTACCGGCGTGCAGTACTTGTACTGCGGTATACTGGCAGTAAATTGGTCGGTACTAGTATACTGGGATACTAGCAGTACTACTACTGCGGTACAGCTGCAGTACTACTGTGGTACAACTGCAGTAACTCGAGGTACTTTTTTACATGGGCAATTAAAGGTTTTCAGGACGTTGGACTACTCTTTCGGGACATAGTATTGGCACCCTTCCTCGCCCTCCGTCTCCTTAGCCCGCACCCCCATCATTTCACATCTCCCACGACCACCCATCTCGGCGTCGGGGTCGCGAATGAAGTTGTAGGTGGTGCACTCCGGGTGGTCGCTGCATCGCATCGCGCACTCGATCAGGCTTTCGACGCGTTGGGTGACGCCGTCCAGCGGGGTGTTGGTGCTACAACGGTTCTCAAGAACCTTGCGCGTCTCGTCGTCATGTTCCTTGATGTACTTGGACTGGTATGCCTTGGGGATGCTCTCGATTGCTTCCACTGTATGGGGGGGGGGGGGGGGGGGGGGTATAAGATTGACCAGATAACAAACATAATATGATACTGCACTGCTCCCTATATGGGCCTATA
>JBAMJV010001221.1:0-20000 GCA_037951105.1 Echinarachnius parma | reverse complement strand
AGCTTATTGGGGGTCCAGGGGCGAAGCCCCCGGAAGCTTTGGTATTTTTAATATCCAGAAATACTTAACTATTGAATAGTTAGCTCAATTTTAGTGAGCGAAGCGCAAACGCACAGTGGGCCAGGATCGCCTGAAAGTTTGCCAAGAGAGAAGTCCTGAATAAAACTATTTAATGAGTACATGGCTGGTACTGCGTCAAATAACCTTAATGGGGGTTCCAGCGGCGCAGCCCCTGAAGATTTTGGATTTGGGCAGTTTAGCATTATCAAAAAATGGTTTAAAGAAGACTATAGTAACAACTTCCATTCATGAGAGGGGGCAATGCTCCTTAATTTTAATGTTATTAAATATTTTCGAACCCAAAATATTGGAGGGGGGGGGATGATAATACAGGCCATCCCCCCACCTGAAATATTGGGGGGGGGGGGGTATATCCCTCCATCCCCCCCCCCCCCCCGTCATCGACGCCCCTGCTTTAAGCTAATCGTGACAGAAAATATGTTATTGCGATTGCTCATCATGCAGCCCTCTAATTATTATAATATTTTAAAAATATTCTAAACTGCTTAATAGGCTCTTGATGACAAATTGTATGTTCTATCAAATAACAAAAAGTGGCTTAGGCTTTATTATGTAGCCTATTTTTCTTTAATCCTGTCTAAAAGGCTGTCTTCATTTCAATGTAATGATATCATACAGGATACAGGATTGGAAATTAAAGGGGTTCGTAAAATTCTACTACCTATAGCTGTATGATGGGGGCATCAAACTTTGCGCAGTTAACTTTTAACACAACATTTCGACAAGAAATATACTGATTTGTATAATGATTCTAATACCAGTTTATTCAGAATATTCTGTAGTATAATAAACATGTTTTGGTTTTAAGATCACTCAATCTAAATTACTTATTTCGGCCTGTTTTTGAAACCCTCCCATTTTTATTGACAAAAAAAAGGGGATCAAACTACGCGCAGCAGTTTTCCCATTCATTTGTACGCGCATTTAAAAGGCCATTGTAGCTGTTTTCACTAGTCGTGTTCACACGGTGAAAGCCAATTCTTAAGAGTTGCAATTCTTAAGAATTGCAAAATGTGTGTTCAAACGATGCCAATTCTCGAGAGTTGCAATTCTTAAGAATTAAATCCGGAAGTAGTGTGCGCGCCTTTCTCATTTAAGGTCACGCGCATTCACTTGACTTGTTTTCACACCGGAAGCATATCTCGGTCATGAGGTCAACCCAAACCACGAGTCTCGTAGTTGATTATGTTCAGACCAGGGGGGTCACACTGCGCGCTAATCTTGGAAACTTTTATGGACTGGCTAACATGGAATATTGGGATACGTTTAGTCTAGGATCGAGACCCTCGATCGCAAGCTGAACATAGCGCGACCAACGAGAGAGGTCTGCGTAACATCAGTGATCGCTGCTCACGAGGCCTCGGCTGGCAGCCATCACTGCTGTTGTGCAGATCTCTCTCGTTGGCGGCTATCTAGTATGGGTGGTGGGATTATTTTTAGCATGCGATCGAGGGTCTTAGATCATAGACTACGAAATACCCAGCATTCCATGTTAGCCAGTCCATGAAGTTTCCCTAACCGGCTATGTTTGCTGCGTGTTAAGGCTATGGGAAAATTAGCGCGCAGTGCGTAGATTCTATTCTAGTTATTTATATACTACTTCTATGGTTCAGACGGTTACAAAATAGACTGCGCGGATTCCCGCGCTTATCGCGCGCTCATTCTGCGCTAAATCTTGTGGTTATCTTGTGGTTTGGAAACCACAAGATAACCACGAGTTTTGCGTGTTCAAACGAACGCTAATCACAAGATAACCACTAGATACCTCTAAGATTGCAAACCACGAGATAACCACAAGATAACCACAAGATTGGCTTTTACCGTGTGAACGGAGCTACTGTCATTTTTGGCATTTTCATGCGCGCACAGAACAAAGGGGGATCAAACTTCGCGCGTTTGTATGCATACGTAATGGTGTGGACAGGGGGGTGTCACTGCTGCCAGAGTGCCGCGATTTTTGGTCATCGAAAGGAATACCACTGCAGGTTGCATTATGGGATACTTGGGAATTACATAAACCAATCACAGAGCAGTTCATACGCGTCGTCACCAGATCGAGGTCAATAAAACAAGTTCATATGCATACGTCACCATAGATCCCATTGTTCTCAAGCGTGATACAATCTAGGACAGTGCGCAGGAAAATAGGCGCGATAGTCTACGCGCACTTCATAGCATGATGATTGGTCAAGTCTTTCTAGGTCACGACGCGATGACGTCTAGTGGTATTCCTTTTGTGCTTCAAAAATCGGTTCACTCCGCCATGTTGCCCATGTACAAAGTCTATTGGACACGTGACTTGCGCGCGTTAAGTGAGCCTTCTAGTTATAAACGGGTTGGTTTGTTTATTCATACTTCTATGGGTGTGGAGCTGGCAAGTTAAAGCAAAGACGCTTAATGGAAAGACCGACCACTGTACAATTATCCTGTACAAAGTTAATGGGCAGAGCGCGATGTACAAAATTAACACGCACTTTGATACGCAGGCTTTTCATTATGACGTCACAATAACAATGTTTACTTCGCCTGACTAAAAATAACTTCAAGAAGACGTGATAAAGTTTGACGACCCCAAATTTGCATATCGCGCGTGAAATTTGCTTTGCGCACTTGGGTACGCGTACAATTATAAAGAATTAAATAAAGACAGTGCGCGGACTAAGCGCGCATTAACATTATAATACGCGAGTAGCCATTGCCATTTTTCTCTACACGGTAAAAAATCTTTAAATTTAAAAAATATGTTTCTCACAGCTTTGATTTCAATTGTATAATCGCTATCGACTATAATTTTTAAATATTTTTCTTATCATGAGGATAATATTAATTCTACATAACGACATAGCCCTAAAGGTTACTAAGGTCGACACTTAAAGCTGTTGCTCAATCTTCATGCTAGCCTGATTTGCCGAGTATTTGTAAGTACAGTTTGATCCTTATTTTCTTTAAAATTCTTACGAACGAAGGGGACATCTGTTCCAAAAAAGCTATCGACTATAATTTTAAAATGTTTTTTTATTAATAAAAATGATACAAATACAGTGATATAATACATTCCATATGGTTACTAAGGTCTGGCCTTAAGCTCGATTTGAATCTTCATTCTGTTTGAAGGAACATCGCTGCGCGACCGCCAGTGAGCTGTCTTGTAATTCTACAGTCTTTGGTTAAAGGCAATTCAGACCGGTATATCAGACGCGCGAATCCATATTGCGCACTTTTACGCACGGTACGTAATCCCCCTTTTCTCAAAGGTTCCAGTTCCGAACGAGCCAATCGACAATAGTCGCATTCGGAATGTTTGCTTTACCAACGAGGTATGGGAGGGGCATCAAACTTCGCGCGGCATAAAACTTCGCGCAGTTAGTTTCGCGCAGCTAACTTGCCAGCTGCATCATAGAAGTAGTATACAAATGCGCGTAGTTTGATCCCTCTTTATTGTGTACGTGCTTGAAAATGCCAACAAATGACAGTGAAAACAGCTACAATGGGCTTTTAAATGCTCGTATGGTCAGGGCATCTAACTTCGCGCGGCATACAAATTGGCGCAGTTAGTTTCGCGCAGCTAACTTGCCATCTGCATACAGCTCCACACTATTACGTATATGCATACAAATGCGCGAAGTTCGATCCCTCTTTATTTGTGCACGAATGACAATGCCTCAAAAATGACAGTAGCCGTGTTCACACGATGAAAGCTAATTCTTAAGAACTGCAATTCTTCAGAATTGCAGTTCTTAAGAACTTCAAAATGTGTGTTCAAACGATGCCAATTCTCGAGAGTTGCAATTCTTAAGAATTAAATCCGGAAGTAGTGTGCGCGCCTTTCTCATTTGAGGTCACGCGCACTCACTTGACTTGTTTTCACACCGGAAGCATATCTCGGTCATGAGGTCAACCCAAACTACGAGTCACGAAGCTGATTGTGTTCAGACCATAGAAGTAGTATATAAATAACTAGAAGACAATCTACGCACTGCGCGCTAATTTTCCCATAGCCTTAACACACAGCAAACATGGCCGGTTAGGGAAACTTCATGGACTGGCTAACATGGAATGCTGGGTAATTCGCTGAGGAACGTGAACAGTTATTAACTGCATATAATTGCAGCAGCGAAATATCAAGCTGCAAACTGCGTCATGTTAGAGGTCATCGCTAATTAATTATTATTCATGTATTCATATATTCATAGCATCTACGCGTACATTTAGCCAATCACACATTAATGTTAAAAGTGGGTCGGGTCAAACCACGTTGTTTACGATACTGACACACGTGTGTGGGCTAAATGTTGATGTTGATTTAATGTTTCAATGGATTTCGAGCTTATGATGCGTGTAATCATTATTAAAGGGATCTAGTAACTTTGTTGAGATGTGCAAAAACTGATGAATGGTTGATGCAATGTATATTGTTGTTATCTCATATGTCCACAGGGTATTGTGTGAAAATTTCAAGTCAAATGGACAATGTATGGCCAAGTAATGAGCGAAAATGCAAAGTGATATTGGGTGATATTCACCAACTCACTGCATTCACTTTGTACAGGGATGAAAATCTCGCCCGGAGATTTTCTTATCTGAATACTTCAATCATACATATCTTTGTAATGAAAGGGAAATTTGAAAAACCGAAAGCTGTCCCATGATTTTATTGTTAATACGAATACAACAAGGTATAAAGGAACCACTAGAATTAAAATTTTATTTTGAGGATTTGGACAATGTTACTAAGTCCCTTTAACAGTAAATGCAAACACACATCCGTACACAGTAAAAGCGAATATTTCAGACTCACATTCTGCTGCAATATCTACTCAAATACATTATACAAACAAATACAGATTGTATGAACACGAACAAGAACGGGTTAAATGTCTGATACAGACGCTCTTCATGTAAGTTATAGAATGTTAGTGATTATCTAGTTAAAAACTTGTATAAATGAATACTGTCTACCGTGTTCAGTTGAATTTGAGATGTTGACAAATTGACTGACCCCTTTTCACGTAAATTAACTAGACACAAAATAAACAAACATACACATACACACGCACACACACACGCACACACACACACACACACACACACACACACACACACACATACACACACACATTATGAAGACCTTAATTCCAAAAGGCGCTAAATCCACTTTCCCTAAATATCAGTAAGCTATTAAAGTAGAAATCAATCATTTTAGGACAAATTACACGATACAAATTCAAAATATGGAACGTTCCCTTTTCCTATTCAAATAATTGAGCAAAGAAATGTTTAAAAAAGTTTAAAAAGTGGATTTAGCGCCTTTTATAATTAAGCTTTTCATATAGACACATTATAAAGACACATCCGATTCTGCCACATAATCATGCAATCATAGATAGCCAAAATAATTATTGCAATCTCATGAATTGTTTTCAAATGATTAATCTACATACACTAGGAAATGTGGAAAGATGCAAATTCATACCATTCAAATAACATTTATTAAATTAACATACTGTTCAACAGCATGAAACATAGTTTTAAATAATGTCGACATTAAACTTCCATCAGAATGATAAAAAGACAAAACGACTTTCTGTTAAAACAAAACATTATCTCTAAAGGTATTTTCTGTGCAAATCAAGATTTTAATTTCTAAATCAGTTGTCTCTTTTTATTTTATAAGATATTGCTGAGAAAAATAAAAGTACTTTCCTACATACGAATTGTGTATTAGGATTGTATAACAGCTATACATAATCATAAAGGAAATATATTGGCTTTTGTAAATAACTTAATTGGTATGAGTAATATTTTGTACATACAATAAATATGAACTAAATGTTACTAAAACAACATTTTTAGCAGTCTTTTTTAAATAGAAAAGTTATGTACTTCCAGTATGCTAGTTGTCTGAAATTCATTAATTCTCAACATTAAACAAAACTAAATTGATCTTCATCAATTTATCAAGAATCAATGTGAATCCAATTTGATAAACTTGATATATAAGTATAAGCATTTTATAATAATTTGGAAATGTAATCATTTTTTGCTCACTGAAAGTAAAAACAAAACTAGAATTATGGATATCTTACATCCCTATAACAAATAAATAAATGCCACTAAAACCTACCATACGATAAGAACAACAACTACAACTACTACTACTACTACCTACTACAAATACTACTACTTGAATAGAATATATTTAGGAGGGAAATTGAGAAAGTCAATAAAGGAGAAAAACTGGGAGAGAAGCAAAAAG
The DNA here is from genome assembly GCA_037951105.1 of Echinarachnius parma. NCBI lineage: Eukaryota > Metazoa > Echinodermata > Echinoidea > Clypeasteroida > Echinarachniidae > Echinarachnius > Echinarachnius parma. The sequence goes on along the minus strand of JBAMJV010001221.1, from coordinate 13,663 downwards.
GAGATAGAAGGGCAAAGAAAAATACAATTTAGGAGAGGGGGATACGCATTGAACATGAGAGGTATAGAATAGTAGTATAATAATTTAAGTCATGTTGTGGCAAGATTGTGCACAAAATAATGCAAACTGATGTACAGGGTACAAATATACAACTTATAAATTGCATCAACAAAACATATTGCAACTCCTATCAATTAATTTCAACTAGTCATTTCCCGACAAACATTTTTCACCATTTGATTGACCAATCAAATGAATCAGCAACATTCACTATTTGAAGTAATTGTCTTATTTGAACACAATATAGTTAATTATCCAGAATATCAATTTAAACAAAACGAATTGTGCTCAATTTAAATTTGATTTAACTGCGATGTCACTCAATTAGTATGAATATTGAATACAATGATATGTGTTTAATATGTGTTGATCATTATTGCACAACATGAACTCCAGAGACTAGATTTGTATAATATAATCATCACAAAATAATAATACAATATTTTAGTAAGAGTTCAATTCAATTAATACATTACAGTGGAAGCATGCACCTGACCGAGAAAGGCATTATTACAGGAGCAGGATCAAGACCAGGCTGCCACCAGGTTTTATGAAGTTTACTATAGTTCAATCGCCCAACACAGCAATAAACCTGTACTGACACAATGAGAACATAAATGCGGCCTGCATACGGTGCACGTCACAAGGAGGTTTCACTATTCAGTATTCATATACATTTAATTCCAGAATCTAATTTAAAAGGGTGCAAATAAGTACAACTTATCTAATAATGTCTTCTATTCAACACACAAATTTGCAGCTACAAGCTGACAGGGATTTATCTTTCAATATCAATCCTTTTACTTTATTGTAATTGGTGATGTAGCTGAAATTCTGAACTATACAAAACCATTAATTGAGTGTGCTGGCAGTCCTGGGGTATTTGCCTGTGAATTGTTTTCAGAATCATCTTGTATGTTCACACATTATGAGGATACTAAGCAAGATTTATTGTAGTGCTGTCCTAGCTTTAAGCTTTGTTTATAAATACCCAGTAGGACAGTAATATAAGTAATTGTTTTGTCAATGGATCATTACTACATAATTGTACATCGATGGATCATTGCATCTGAGCAATACTCATCATTGTGTGAATTTCGAATCAGTTGTCACTGTCCATCATGTCCTCTGGTAATAGCGTGATGAGCTACAATGTTCACATGAATCACACTTAGTAGATTCCTTACTAATTAGGATAAATTGTGTGACTGACTGACTTATTTAAGTTTATCGAGCCTGTCTACTGCCTAGGTCCTTCTTCAAACTGTACTCCACCATGGCTATGCACCCACTGCAACACTTTAAAAATCAGTTCTCTATCTGGAGAATTTATACTTATTTATTCATGAACTGCTCAATATTACTTCGCATGAAAAAAATAGCGTGGGTAGTCCTGGTAGTGTATGAAGTAGTAGAGTTATCTCCATTGTAGATTTGTATTGCTGATGATGAATACTGTCGAACACCACCAGTGCAGACCACAGCTTCAGGGGCGCACTGTTAAAAAAAGAAGAAACAATGAATCAACACAAAGTGTACAATTAAATGAAACAGATCTAGAAATGAATGTGACTGCTAATTGAGGCACACAACATATGCTGCTCAGCTCAGGTTCATACTTTTGTATGTCATGAAAGTCAAATCCATTTCATAGAAATAAATCACATTTATACCAGAACATCCATGAACAAGAATTACTATTATTTTTAACTCTCACTCTCAGGTAAATTTGGATAGGTCTACATCATGTTATAATTGGCAACATAAATTCAAGACATGGCTAGTTTAAAAAATAGAACAATTAAATTCAAAGTATTCCCTTTATTCCTTTTAATCATGCATTAATTTTTTGACCAGTATGGCTTTTATTTTGACTTAGTCTTAGTTAGCTCAGTCCAAATTGTTGATTTTATAGTAGGCGCTGCTAGTGCCAGGCCAGGGCTAGGCCTAGGCCTAGACTAGGCTAGGCCAAGGCTTGCTGCTTATGTTGTGGTAACTGTTTTTACTGTAAACTGAGCTACAATGTTCAAATGAATCACACTTAGGTTTAGTACTACTAGATTCCTTACTAATTAGGATAAATTGTGTGACTGAATTATTTAAATTATTTAAGTTTATCGAATCTGTCTACTAGTACCAAGCCTAGGTCCTTCTTCAAATTATAGGCCATGGCTGTGCACCCACTGCAACATCTAGTTAAAAATCTGTTCTATTAACCGGAGACTAACCTATTTATTATTCTTGAATACTGCTCAATAGTTTTTCGCAAGAAAAAGATGAACGTGGGTGGTCCTGGTAGTGTATAAGTAGAGTTATCCCCGTTGTTGATTTGTATTGCTGATGTAGAACTGTCGAACACCACAGCTTCAGGGGCGCACTGTTAAAATAAGAAGAAACAATGAATCAACACAAATTGTACAATTAAATAAAACAGATCCAGTTTTAAAGGAAATGAATGTGACTATTAATAATGGAAATACAATTCAAAATGGTGCAGTTTTGTATAATTGAGGCACATGCACAAGTCAACATATAATGCTACAGAGCTCAGTTTCATACTTTTTGTTTTTAGACAATTTTTCATAGTGAAATTAAATTTTACTATTTTTAGCAAAGACCCAAGAATTGAAGACTGGGTCATGAAAAGTCAAATCCATTTCAAAGAAATAAATGACATTAAACAAAAATATATATACCAGAACATTCATGAACAAGAATTAACAAATGTTTAACTCACTCTCAAGGTAGTTTTTGATGCATAATTTTATAATTGGCATTATAAATTTTTTTAAATTGTCATTGCTTGTTTAAAAAATAGAAGAACAATTAATTAAAAGTATTCAGTTTATTACTTTTAAAGTTTTAATCATGCATTATAGCTTTTAGTTTTACTTAGTCTAGACTTAGTTAACCCAGTCCAAGTTGTTGATTTTAGTAGTTAACTTAAGCGCTGTTAGTGTTAGTGCTAGTGCTACTGCTAGGCCAGGGCTAGGCCTAGGCCTAGCCTAGGCTAGGCTAGCTAGGCCAAGGCTTGCTGCTTATATTGTGATCATCTAACGAGCTAGGCGCCTTGACTTGTGAAGCACGGCGCCACACAACACTGATGTTTAAATTTAAGTTTGTTTAAGTCTGTACCTATTTCTGACACAGAGACAGGGTTGAAGTTGAACTTGAAGTTGAACTTAGTTTAGTTGAACGCTTGAATTTGAATTGATTCTTTCTCATTATCTAAGACAAGTCTAGAAATGCTGTAGAAATCTAGATTGTTGTTGTATCACATGTGGAATTTAGGAATTTAATTTAGGTAGTTAAAATATGCAAATAATATGATTTTTAAGACGCAGTCAACTGGCCTATAAATTAATAACCAGCACCAGGCCCAGGGACCCAGCCCGGACCCAATTAAAGGCAAAGGACCTTACACGTCTACTGCAGATGTACCGTATATTTAGATCGAGTGGGACGGGGAGCTCCGGGCGGTAAACACTGTTGACAAAGACTCCGTCTTAACCCATATAAACTTGTCGCGAACGATGTGGGGTTAGTCCTAAATTTTTTTATCTTGTTACAAAAATAATGCATCTGAGAGAAAATCTGAACATGAGAAAGAACGCTGAGAATATGAATTTTGAAAATAATGGAATGAATACGAAGCTACTTACCGAATAATTATGTTTGAGAGTGGTTTTTCACTTCTTTAGATATCCATCGTCACGAAATCTCCGTGTCAAAGTTGAAACAATAAACTTCAAGCTGCAAGTGACGTCAATATAAAGAGGTCAAATCAAATATTCAAGATGATTCCAAATATGGTCACAGTTTGGCCTTACATGGCAATCGCGCGATGACGTTTGAATAACATTACAATAAATGCATAAATTAGTGACGTAGAACGTATCCCAGCATTCCATGTTAGCCAGTCCATGAAGTTTCCCAGATTAGCGCGCAGTTTGACCCCCCTGGTTCAGACCATAGAATTATGAATAAACAAACCAACCCGGTAAAAAAAAATAGACTGCGCGTAGTCGCGCGCTCATTCTGCGCAAAATCTTACAAGTATCTTGTGGTTATCTTGTGGTTTGGAAACCACAGGCAAAGCCACAAGATAACCACAAGATAACCACGAGATTGCGCATTTTTTGCAGTGTGCGCAATCTTGTGGTTTGGAAACCACAAGATAACCACGAGTTTTGCGTGTTCAAACGAGCGCTAACCACAAGATATTCTTAAGAGTTGCAAACCACGAGATAACCACAAGATAACCACAATATTGGCTTTTATCGTATGAACGCAGCTAATGAAGACAGCTACAATGGTCTTTTAAATGCGCGTACAAATGAATGGGAATACTGCTGCGCGAAGTTCCATCCCCTTTTGTTTTGTCAATAAAAATGGAAGGGTTTCAAAAACAGGCCGAAATCAGTTATTTAAATTGAGTGATCTTAAAACCAAAACATGATTATTATACTACAGAATATTCTGAATAAATTGGTATTAGAATCATTATACAAATCAGTATATTTCTTGTCGAAATGATGTGTTAAAAGTTAACTGCGCGAAGTTTGATGCCCCCATCATACAAATGAATGGGAAAACTGCTGCGCGTAGTTTGATCCCCCTTTTTTTTTGTCAATAAAAATGTAAGGGTTTCAAAAACAGGCCGAAATAAGTAATTTAAATTGAGTGATCTTAAAACCAAAACATGTTTATATACTACAGAATATTCTGAATAAACTGGTATTAGAATCATAATACAAATCAGTATATTTCTTGTCGAAATGATGTGTTAAATGTTAACTGCGCGAAGTTCGATGCCCCCATCATACTCCTTGTAGTAGTCGAATCATGGTCGCAATCAGAGATGTTTACGAGCGAAAGTATTACCCAACACGCTCGATCGAGCACATCAAAGTGCCGCTTATCAGCGCTGTATTGCCTCGAACGGTTCGACTACCTTAGCGCTCTATACATAATTGCTACCAGCTGTGTGCTGCATGCAATTTCATATGAAGGCCCGTGTTCAGATATTCCGATGCACAGCTCTCCGATCGATCCAACACACATCGTGAGTATAGTAATCACCTCGGGAGATTACGGTGGAGTGCAAGTTGGGTTTTGCTGACTACCCATTTTAACCCACGCATGACTTTAACTGCGCGAAACTAACTGCGCCGCCGCGCGAAGTTTGATGCCCTGATCGACCATACTAGCCGTATTCAGACGATGAAAGCCAAGTTCTTAAGAATTGCAATTCTTAAGAATTGCAATTCTTAAGAACTTCAAAATGAGTGTTCAAACGATGCCAATTCTCGAGAGTTGCAATTCTTAAGAATTAAAACCGGAAGTAGCATGCGCGCCTTTCTCATTTGAGGTCACGCGCACTCACTTGACTTGTTTTCACACCGGAAGCATATCTCGGTCATGAGGTCAACCCAAACCACGAGTCTCGAATCTGATTGTGTTCAGACGGTAAAAAAAATAGACTGCGCGCAGTCGCGCGCTTATCGCGCGCTCATTCTGCCCTAAATCTTACAAGTATCTTGTGGTTATCTTGTGGTTTGCAAACCACAAGATAACCACAAGATAACCACGAGATTGCGCATATTTTGCAGTGCGCGCAATCTCGTGGTTTGGAAACCACAAGATAACCACGAGTTTTGCGTGTTCAAACGAACGCAAACCACAAGATATTCTTAAGAATTGCAAACCACAAGATAACCAAAAGATAACCACGATATTGGCTTTTATCGTCTGAATGCAGCTACTTACTTTCACAAATGGCAGCTCCCTTTTCATCTCCTAGCATCCATGAACCGGTAGCTGGGTTCTGTAAATTCAGCTTTATGAAACTAAATTTATCTTTCGTTGGAGATTGGCTAGTTCCCTTTATCCAGTCTGTTTGGGAAGAAAAATAAAGTATTATATAGATATAAGATTATGGGCATTTCCACGGTAACTCGTATATGACCCATGAGTCAGTAGTGAACAATATATTGTCCAAATTATGTAGGAATAAATTATAGGATGCAAAAGTATCGGCAACTCGCGTTATTTTTTATTATTTATTTATTTATTGTTTTGTTGATCTAATATCATTATTATTTTGCATTTTTAAAAATTTCATTGGTATACGTTTCAAACTGATCAGCAGCAGTGCTGAAAGGATCAGTGTACATTCAAATCATACAAATTATAAATAATACAATATAGTAATTGCTACATTCGAATTCACAAAACTATCACTATAACATACACAAAGCTACCCTACACAAAAACGTATATCAAATCATTGTGCGTAATTCATAACTAAATAAGTGGTATAATTATTAAAATCTCCAGTTGGCAGAGATCCGAGTCCAATCCAAATAGATAGTAAGAGGAGCCTGGCAGAGCAGCTGCTATGTATACACGCTCCAATGGTTGCAAATTTGTACTTGACCTGAATGTGCAAAGTTACCCTTTTTACTTATAGGCTTTTTTTATAGCATGTACTTTTTTTTACATCTCTGATCGCCGACACTAACAGTTAATCGATAAGCACAATTTGAAGTCGATAAACAAATTAATGTATTATTTGTTTGCACCTTTCAAAAAGTTTTAAATTGGATGCTCCTTTTTAATTTCGGTTTGACAGGAATTTGCGATCGCGTCCTCTAAAAGTTAAATAGAACGATCGTTTTATGCAGGCGTCAATGTGAACCCTGGACCTACCCTCCTCAGAGGTTGAAAAATATCGACGTCGATTCGACGCCGAAGCCTGAGGTCAATATATTGTTGTTGTAGTAAAGTCCTCACGTTTTTTAATAATTGGGTGAAAGGTGAAGCTTTGACGAGTAATTTTTGTTTTCTGGTGATGTGACATCGAATCCGCAACGAAAATATGTCGAAGTCGTGGCGTTTGGGTATGTACCGCTTAAAGAACCCCGTTTTCACACCCGATTGCCGCTCTAAAGATACCCGATTTTCAAAAATTGCCGCTCCATAGACCCCCGGAATGACTTGGCTAGGTAGTTGAGTAGCGCCTAGTCCATTATTCTTCTTCTATAGTTGGCTCGTTTTCGTAGGTCTTTGGTAGCTCCAAGTCTATGTATTTTGTAGTTTTAGTCTGCTCCTTAGACCCCTTAACTCCAGTTTCAGGGTTTTTATAGCTCCAAAGACCCTATAATTTGTGCTTGTAGTCAGCTCTTAAGACCCCTTTTTTAGAGTTCCGTGCGGCACATCCCCGTCAAAAAAACATTTCGAGTGCTCCCTCCCCCCCCCCCCCCCCCCCCCCGGGAGTTCAGACCTGGCAAAAAATGAAAAAGTGAAGCCTCACCTATCGTCGCTTGCCCGCACAAAGGCCGTTAACGCGCGTCGCGGGTCAAAAGTTAGTTCTGAGATAGAGCGTTTTAAAAGGTTTAAACTTACAATTTTTCTTTAACACATACAAATTATACATGAAAACGTGGAATGTTGCATATTCTATCAGACTGACAAATTAATTTTGTAAAACAATCATTATTTGTTGAGTTATCGTCGATTTTGTGAGAGTGGCTTTTGTGCAGTGAGTTGAACGCGCTGGGCGTTTCCCGCACAAACGCCGCTACGCGCGTTACGGCTTTTGTGCGGGAACAATTTGAGCGCGCTCTATGTACAAAGGCCGCAGTCTACGTGTTGTAGGTATGCGCAGTGGCTTTTGTGCAGTCAATTAAGTGCAGAAACGTTTTGATAGTGCTCGCGCATAGTAATTAGCGTACTTTTTTGTGGTAAAGCCAAAGGAATCTTTTATTTGGTATCCCTTTTGTTTTACTTACTATCGAAAAGACCGCTTTATGTTTTTTCTCCTTCTTCATGTTGTATTTATGGTCACAACATCAGTGGCAGCATTTTTGTTTCTTGTTGTGTGTTTTGTGTGTTTTTTTTATTTTTTTTAATGCGTACCGGGGGGAGGGGGAGGGGGGGGGGGGGGGGGGAGGTAGTTAGCCTCGAAAAGAAATTGCTATTGAAATTGTCCATGGGCCTATCTATTATATACACATCCACTGGTTTTTTATTAATACGTGTCAGTTTTACACATTAAAGGTGGGGGTAATTATTGCATTATTTGCCCATTTATTGGGTCATATGCCATGTGCATCCTATAGCTATTACAATGAAAATGGATAAAGGTCATTCAAATGAACTCTATATCCTGTTGTTAGTGTTATTATAAAGTGTATTATTTCGATTTCGCCGAATCATGAATGTATATTAATGTATATGTATTTATGTAAACATAACACAAACGGTAATTCCCCCTAAAAACAAAATTTATAAATTCTCGATAAACTGCGTTTTAATATTTTGTCTTGTTAAGAAATTCATACTATGAAAACTATTCTTATTTATTAAATCATAAATAATAATAATTTTAATATTTTGTCTTGACAAGAAATTCATACTATGAAAACTATTCTTATATAGTAAATCATGAGGAGTTTTTAAGGGGGATTTTGTTTGTGTTAGGTTTATCATGTGTTATCATTGCTTGAGAGTTGAGCAAATTTCTTAAAGGGGAAGGAAAGTCTGCCATGATCTATTAAATCCTTCTCGCATCATGACTATCAGAGGTGCGTGGCAGGCGACGCCCAAAATATTTCAACTGGGTGATTTTACTTTCCTGTAAATATTGATTGCAAAACTATGAAGCCAATATACAAAAAGATTATTCTTGGTGATTCTAGGCTTCACTGATATTTAATGGAAATACTAACATTTTCCAGCTAGCTCTTAGTTAGCTCTCATCCATTTTCACTCATTATACTGTAAAATACTCGGGCAGGGATCTATGGTCTGAATAATAAGTGTTGAAGCTAAATCATGCAGTCATGAAAATTCTGAATGGGTTAAAATGTTGTCACAACGAAAATGATCAATATGGTTTATAGAAAATATAAGTGCTTCAAATAGCCACCCATGAATGGACCTCTCTTATTTATTATCTATGTTAATGACATGTGCAATATTACTGACAAGCTAAAACTTATTTTATTTGCCGATGATACAACTGCTTTTATGTCTCATTCTGATCCTCAGGTTTTACAAAATGTGTTTCATCAGGAAATTTTAAAACTTTTTAATTGGTTTTTAAATAATAAATTGGTTGTAAATTATGATAAAACAAAGTTTATGGTTTTTACAAATAGAAATATTGATTTGAATAATGTAAATTTAAGAGTAAAAGATTATTCTTTTGAACGTGTAAATAGTTTGAAGTTCTTAGGTGTTGTAATAAATCATAAATTGAAATGGTGTGATCATATAAATGCAGTGTGCAATAAAATTGCTAAAAATATTGGTGTTTTATATAAAGTTCAATTTTATCCTTTAAATATTCTAAAAATGTTATATCATACTTTAATAACGCCATATTTGAATTATTGTATAACTGTATGGGCAAATTTTAATAAAAGTGATATGGATAGGCTACTTAAACTCCAAAAAAAAGCAGTACGAATTATTACTCATTCGCAATATTGTGCTCATTCCAATCCTTTATTTTATGAACTTCGAATATTGAATGTAAATGATATGGGAAAATTTTATATTGCAGTTTTAATGTATTTATGTTATAATAGATTATTGCCATCATTTTTATTGACATGCTTTGATTTGAATCTCGATGTGCACAATTACAATACTAGAAATGCCTCAAATTACCATCTCCCCAAAATACGAACTACATGTATGAAAAACTCTTTCTTTTTTCAAGGTCCTGTTATATGGAATAGTATACCTCCTGAAATAAAATTTAGCAAAACTCTCAATCTTTTAAAAATAAAATATAAACAATTTTTATTAAATAATTATAGTACATGTAATCAGTAAAGGCAATTTTGACCCTCTTGTAACTTAGTGTGTTTTTATCGTATGTTTTGTCTGTTTAGTATCTGTACCATGGGGTAGGCTTTCATATAAGGAATTCCCTCCTTTCTGCCTACTCCAAACACTCCCATAATTTATATTTGTATTTGTATTTGTATTTTACTGTGTAATGTCACCTTGGCATGTATATTTTACATTGTAATGTTTTTATGAAGAGTGTTAATAAAATTTGAAAATTGAAATTTGAAAATTGAAAATTGAAGACAAAATTGAATATTCATAATATAGATTACTTTATTTCTTGCAAAGAGGATACTTCTTCACCAGTATAAAATAATGAATGCAGAGGTTAAAATCATAGCATCAATTTACAATTCATAACTGAAAAGGACAATTCACATAATTAAATGAAATAATTTTCAGTTTTCTTATATCTCTAAAATTAAAATATCATGCAGAATTAGAGATACAGTTCGTATTATTACAATAATGTTTAAATTACTAAATACATACAGAGGCCCAGGCAAAAAATCAATAATAGAACTATTTGGGACCAGCAAAATTAAATACATATTTAAAATATCCATATTGAATGTATTATGCTCAAATGTTGTATGATACTTTAAAACCGATGAACACTACAATTTCAACTACTGTTCAGTTCCATCTTCACAATTAATCAAAATCAAACTTCACTTTCAAAATAAGCTCTCTGGAAAACATATGAAGCAATAAATTGAGTTTGCAAGTCACATAATAATCACTTAAAAATAACATAATTATATTATTTTAGGATTTTAAACATTTATAACAATATTGTTTCAATTCTACAAAAAAAAAACACTATAACCTTGTTTTAAATTACAAATCACTAACAAAGAATGTGCACCAATGATTAACTATGCTAATGGACATTATTATTCTACGGCCTTACACTTATTTTGGCAAACATTAAAATTGATATGTGAGATAATGCAAAAATCGACAAACGTAACTCCTTTAAAATCGGACCACAAGTTTCTATTGAGTGGCCATACAAAGAAAACAGATGATATGCCATACTGTAAGACCAAAACAGATACCATTATCACCCAGGGTGACAAGAAATTATGTGTATGTTCAGATATAAATGGACCCTACTATGTCCAAATTGGCTTTTATAAAACGTGAATTCTTTGCTATTGCAAGCCTAGATACACAATTTTGTATTCTCCATTTGTTTTATTGATTGAAAGTGTTTTTTTGTATATAGGATTTCATTCCAGGAAAAGGTAAACAAAATTCCAGCATGTCTCACTGAAAGCACCCCTCCTGCACCATGTTGGAATCACTGTTGCCAAGAAGACGGATCTTGATGATCTGTACAAAATAAACAAAAATATTTGTATAATGGTAAACTAATTTCTATATGAACTTTTATCAAGTAAAATGCTCAAAATATGGTCCTATTTTGAAAACAAAATCACTTATAATTTTATAAATATTATTGCCATCCACTCGCAAGAACTTTGAAACTGATAGTCAACTTAACATGATATATAATAGTCACATTATTGAGCTACTCAATACCATGATTACGTTGCTATGTTTATTTTACAGGTTACACTATGATTTTATTAGGCAAGCATCAAGCACTTTTATAATGCAATGCAAGGTTCTATAGCTCTCCGACTATGTTAAATGTGGGGAGATAATATTCAATTTAACCTTGATTAGTTTTTTAAAATGAAAAGTACATAATAAATAGCCTTACTTTGCAGTCCATACATCATCATTTTATGTAAAAGTTCTTTTGTTGGAAATGTTAAGTTTAGATATGGTATACAGCAACGTAGCTCTTTTCTGATTTCCCCTGTTGTTGCTGTTGTTAAGGGAATAATTAAGTATATTTGTATTTGTGAAATATCTTCTTATGACTGAATTAAAAATCATTCCTGAATGCTTTCGATTTTAGTAAACATCGGCAGTATGTGATGAAATCTGATATACATGTAGATCTTCACCCCTTTTAACAAGACAACAGCAGCCCTTCTGTTCTATGAAATAAACTCACATCATGCAGACGGAATAACCTCATAATGATATTGGTATATGATTGAATTCTAAAATGTCACCTTTTTGAAAAATAGCACCAGTATAATGTATAAATTTAACTAAAAGTAAATATTGACTAGAGAAACACATACCTGCTTTGTGATTTTTGCGTTATTCTTCCATCTGATGTAAGTGCATGTTCTCAGGAACCGTCTATCCCATGTCAGATCAGGGAGGAACTCATTCTGTACAATAACAAGGTTTGTAAACACACAAATCATGTATCAAATTGAGTTCGAGACAAAAACGTAAATTGTTCATCACTGACATTTACATACATATTTTTGGAGCAAGAAGAAAATTAATTGAATATTGTTTACATGACAATTATTTTTTTGATTAAACAAACTCATATTTCAATCTTACCATGCCTAGATGCATTAAACAGGGGTCATCTTCACATTGCAGTGTTGTCCCAAGCGATGTCCCAGCGCTGCCCAAGTCACATGATCACAGATGTTACAATAGGTCTTGTAGGGTTCCTGTACAAAAATTACAGATAAAAGTCACAACATTTATTTGGCGCTTGAAATGGGACATATTTCCAACAACCTTCAAGGTCGAGTTTATTGCTATACAAACATGTAATTCCAGTTCCAGAATGCGTTGACTCACATTCATTTTATAGACATTTTTCACAATTATGAGCCTGTTTGTAGACAAAGAATACAAGGTTTCAGTTGAAACCTCTTTGCAACAACACATAGTTTGCCAACTACATGTTTTGATTTTTTTAAATACCCAAACTGGAAAGATTTGCATCTAGATCTAATATAGGATTCTCCAAAGATGAATAAGAAAATAAACCAGGCATAACCATATACCTTGAGTGTAGAGATAACTCTGGAAGCAATTATTACAAGATGGTTATATGTGCATACTGGGGAGTGAAACATTTGTCAATTTTGTCCTTCCTCATATTTCATTGACGTTTCATAATCGTGTAAATGTGTAAGAAATTCTGTATACATGATTCTTAAAACACTTACTGTATCATGATGACTTCATCTGTCATAGCTGCACCCTTCATCTGATCTATAATCAGCTTCATGTCTTGTGTAGATGTGACATTCCCTCTGACAGCTCTGTTCTTCATCTTAGTGATCTGGCAGTAAGAGAAACAAAAATGACAAGACACATAATTAGCTCATCTCACTATGAAAACTAAACTGGTCAAATAAATAAAAACAAATTAATGGATTCAAATTGACAAATAGTTGATTGACCCTTCATGTTCAGTGGCAATTTTCAGTCACTTCTCACCACTTACATATATTCAATTGTCAATACTTTGTCTTAGATATGTTTTTACACAGCTACACGTAGTCCACATGTTGTACTGTACTGTATACATTTTGCAGACTGGGAAAGAAGATTCATGGGCAGTTCAGTATCATTATTCATGTGATGTTATCAACTTGCATAATTACATAGTTTTATTCTATATTCACAATAATAACCATCACTGTTTACTTTAGAAATTACACCCTAAAATATGTATTTAAGCTTAAGTGTGTTTTCTGCCTTTCCAAACATGTGATTAACATTATTAATTTATGAATGAAAAAAGCAAATAATAATGGGATTCTAACAGGATTCAAACTCGAGACCCCCGGATTGATAGACCAATGCTCTTACCAGCTGAGCTTATAGAAAACCCTAGTAC
>JBAMJV010001220.1:147500-222754 GCA_037951105.1 Echinarachnius parma | reverse complement strand
TAAGGATTTTTGTTTCGCCGGCGTCGCATGTTCGCCGTGTATTTCCCGCAAACTTTTGTGGTTTCTCTTAGCGAGCGTAGCGAGCTTGAACATTTTTTGCAATTTCGCATTGGCAAATCCCAAAATCCCGGATAAAAGAGAGGAAATGAAAAAAGGGACCCATGTCTAAGGATTCTTTTTAATGAAAAGGGGACCCATGTCTAAGAATCATTCTTGAAAAAGTCACCCTTCCAGCGGCACATCCCCGTCGGACTATAATCTGAGTACCCCCCCCCCCCCCCCCCCGGGCGTCCTAGCAGTGACGTAATGAACAAAAACCTTTCGGGGGCAAAACCAAGGAGGTATAAGGTTGCAAAACCAAATCCGCATTTTTATTGCGAGGGAGCGAAGCGACTGAGCGGGGGGAGGGTGTGGCTGTCCCCCCTCCCACGGTAGGGAGCTTTTGCATTTTTTGGACTTGAAACTGTGCAATCTGATGCATACCTAGAAGGAAATTCTGACTTGACGACATGTACTATAATGTGGCTAAGTGCGTCATGATTCTACCGACCGGAAAAACGAGGTTTTATTTGAAAAAAAAACAAACAAATATGCACCCCCAAATAATAATCGCAAAGTGACAAATACAGTCCAAACAGTGCATCAAAAGCCACATTATGTATGATACAACAAGATGAACAAAGTATTCCAGTCGTTGACAAGACCGATTCCCGAGGGAGCGAAGCGACCGAGAGGGGGGTGTGGTGGTAGGAGGGTGTGATGGTAGGGGGTGTCCGTCCGTGCACGGTAAGGGTGTTTTGCAATGTTTTACTTGAAATTATGCAATCTGGTGCATACTTAGGACAGAAATTTGACTTGACATGAAGTAAAATCCGACTTATCTTGTCTAAAGAAATACCCTTTTTTCAATCACTGGTATCGAATTAGATATAAGCCATGATTGACATTTTATGGGGGGGCAAGCGCCCCCAAGCCCCCCCCCCCCCCCCCACCCTACTAGTACGCCAGTGCGTCCTATAGAGGGAGATGTTCATGACATCAAATGCTAGTGCAAACAACAAGCATTCGCTATCGACAACCTAAAAAAGAAGCTGGAAGTCCAACACAACCAAATCACATCAGATCACTGAAACAAAACGAAGAAAAAATGCAGCAATATTCCAGACGAAATTGCATCCGGGTTTTTGTAATTCCTGAAGAAAGAAATTAAAATACAAATGAAATGACATGTTATTTGGCAGCAGAACAACAAGGTGTTCATGTCAAGAGAGATGACAAAGATAGGAGGAAAGGCGTCATCTTGAAACTGGGGTGTCGTATCGCACCCGCCAGCAGGTCATCACACAAAGAAAAAAGTTGAAAGGCACATATTTCAATTCTTGAAGAACTGACCACAAACAAGACTGGAACTGACTCGTAGATCCGCAAAGATCCATAACGCGTGGTCAATGATGGGCGAATCATAGCCCTCATACCTGCATCAAATGACCAATCGATAACGAAAGTCATTTACATGTCATGAAAACTTGAATAAACTATATTATGATATAACGAAACAGTACGCGAACATGTCTTTATGCATGTGTCAATAAATATATGTTCTACCATTATGTTTGAATGAACTGTATTCATGCTACATATTCCCTGTCTCATTGCTGCCAGAGTTATGTTTTTTTCTTCTAAATACTGTATACAGTCTATTTTGATTTATAACACTAGTATACATGTATATATATGCATTAATAAATGTATGCTTACTCCCCGTTTACTCTGATCATATATGTATTGATATTGCTTAAATCGTCTGCAAGCTCTATGTTTATCTGTTAACATAAGACCAATTAAATATATATATATGTTTGGTATGATTGTTAGTATAATGTGAAATAGTGATCGTGATATCTGTGGTCAATCATCATAACCCTGTACAAATATTTCGTTTTGTTTGAATTTGTTGCAATTTCTTTACATTTCATTATTTTGTATAGCCTACTGAATTTGTTTTGTTATTTCAATTTAAATAGTGATGTTGATATGGCAAAATTTAAGCGTATGAAAATTAATCCATTTTAAGATATTATATATGGTGAGGAAAATTAATTGATAGGCACCCCGGATCATCATCATCAATGTTACCATCGTCACCATCATCATCATCATCATCGTCATTATTATCATCATCATCATCATCAATGTCATACTCACCATAATAATAATAACAATACTAATTCTAT
The DNA here is from genome assembly GCA_037951105.1 of Echinarachnius parma. Classification (NCBI taxonomy): domain Eukaryota; kingdom Metazoa; phylum Echinodermata; class Echinoidea; order Clypeasteroida; family Echinarachniidae; genus Echinarachnius; species Echinarachnius parma. Next base: position 220,520 of record JBAMJV010001220.1, on the reverse strand, counting down.
ATTTATAACGCGTGCACATCTGTCGTTAGACCATACGTTAGTATACAACTAACGAATGGGCTTCTTAACCCTTTGACTACGGGAACCGGGTGGATTGTGTACACAGTCTATGGGAATTTCACAGACTCGAATAGTCAATCTATTACCGAGGTGGGCTCGAAATGACTATTACCCGAAGTTTAAATGAGGGTAATAGTCATTTTGAGCTTGTACATGTGTTCTAGATGCGCAAATCTGATTGGTTGAAATGCGCAAATTGTCTGACTTACACTCTAAAAATGAAGGTGCTAAAAAACGAGTGCTGCTCGCGATCGTGCACCTGGAGGAGCTAATTTAGCACTACAAGTGTAAGTAGTGAATAAAAGTCTGCGAGGTGCTAAAAGATCGGTGCTGAAAACTGGTGCTGTGAGAACAGCACCACAACGTGCTAAATTCGTAACAATAGAAACTGTATGATACTTTCGTTAGAGTGCATTCGGCTTCCCGTGATGCGAGTTAGCTCAGTCGGTATCGCGTCTGACTTGGACGCGTTGGATCCAAGGTTCGAATCCTGCTATCGGACATCTTTATCCTGCTTCTTTTACCACGAAATACATATGAGCTAAATTAAGTTCCGAGTTAACGGAAGCCACCCCTCCCCCCGTATTATCTTTTAGCACTATGGGTTTTATTCATCACACACAATGTGGGTTCTCAGCACCAAAAGTGCAAATTCGGTAACACCTCAAGTGGTGCTAAACTAGCACTTGTACTAGTGCCAAACCAGCACAGGCGGTGCTGTCCCTATGCGAGCACCGAAAAGGTGCTGAATGTAGCCATCCAAGTGCTAAAAACAGCACTTCTGTTTGTTGAGTGTACAATGAATTGTAACTTACAATCGATTGTATATCTTTCTGCAACAGGGCCATGGTCTTACTTAGGACGTCCTAAAACAAAATTACTAGACCAAAATGACTGCTCTTCGTATTATTTTTCTTGTTAAATATGACAGGGGCGTCGATCCTGGGGGGGGGGGGGGGGGCAGGGGGGCGGTCGCCCCCCCCCCCCCCCCCATGAAAATATTGGGGGGCGAACCTATCATTTCGCCCCCCAAATAATTCAGAAAATGAGGAAGGAAAAAATCGAGTGATATAATGCCAAAGAGGGGAAAGACACATTTATCAATAATTAATCTTCAAACTAGCCGTTTTTTAGTTTGAAAAGGACTGTAAATCTCTTTTTTTGCGGCGCGCTTCGCGCGCATAGTTTCTCATATTGCAAGTTTAATTTGGGTTGCGGGAACTCACCTTTCGAAATGTGTAGGGCAGTGTAATTTCTCAAACGCACACCTCAAACGAAGTTTATTAAACCCTTCATCTATAGACAACACAGAAAATAAAATAATCTGAAATATATCTTTCAGTCAATTCGGTCCATATGCGCTGAACGCAAATCAAATTGGAATATCATGTCCCCCCACATTTGAAAGTGGAGGAGATTGTTCCCCCTCCCTTTGTCATTATGTATGTTTGGTTCCATACTTATATACTTCATATTACGTTAAATTTCTGTCTCAGGTGTGCACCAAATCACACAATTTCACGCCCAAAAATACAAAAGCTCCCTACTGTGGGAGGGGGACACCCCCTCCCACACCCTCCCACGCTCGGTCGCTTCGCTTCCTCGCAATGTCTCTCCTCCACTTTTGAGAAGTTGTTGACGCCCTTGCTTAGTTTCATGGGAGCCCAATGCCCTAGAATTTCCTCGCTATGCCCTTTAAAAATACGTTCACTATTTTATACAATTTTAACACCCATGATAGGAGTTGCAAATGTCTGAAATCTAAAAGCGTCCGGGGGCTCCGCCCCCTGGACCCTCATTATTGTCCCCAAATGTGGGTGCCCCCCAAAGTCAGGTCTTCGGGCCATCAATACACTTTCAATGAGCGCATAATAAAACTTCCGGGCATGCCAATGTGGGGCTTTGAGCTCTCTCAGTGGTCACTCTGGAATTTTTTTTCAAATTTCGCCCCCCCCCCCCCCAATCGCAAAAACGGATCGACGCCCCTGAAATATGACCTCCCGTGAACCTAGTCATCATGTTTCTTCATTATGGCATGTACCCCGTTCCGTTTTTTTCTTTTCTTTTTTGTTTGTTTGGGGGGGGGGGGGGGGGGGGGGCACCCTTTATGATGTTGTCTTGTCATGTTTAAAAACGGTGATTTTCATGATACAGGATTAACTCGCGAAAGTATCTGTTATAGCAACACACTTATATACAATTGTATAGTTTGATGATACGTGTTTGGTCAGCCTATACAAACACGAGGCCTTTCTGGATCAGCGAACCGAACATTAAATATTTTCCAACGAGCAAAGTAGGGCTTGAAGAGCAAAATGTGTTCGTTTGCGCGCTCTATCGAGCTGATTCGACGAAGAATTTTATTCAGTACTATTTAAAAGTTTCCTTATTGCATTAAAAGTGGCTAAACAACTCTTTTAGCGCATATAATCGATTTAGGGGTAGATTGTTGAGGCTTAATATTTTTTGCTCAGATTCGTTTTTTTTTTTTAATTGCTCGACGAAATTTCGAAATGAGCAAGTAGATCTCGTAGAGCGACATGTGTTTGTTTGCGCGCTCAATCGAGCTGATTTGACCTAGGATTGTATTCAACACCGTTTAAAAATCTTCCTTTGTCCAAATTCTCAAAATCCAATTGGAATTCTAGCGGTTCCCTCATACCTTGCTGTATTCGTTTTAACAATAAAAGCTTGGGACAGGTTCCGACTTTTCAAATTTCCCTTTCGTTAAAAAGATATTTACGATTGAAGTGATCAGATGTTAAATTATCCAATGGATCGTCAAAACCGTGTACAAAGTTTTTAATGATTTTTTAAAATGATTTAAATCACCGTTTTTAAACATGACAAGAGACAACACCATAAATGATGCCCCCCCCCCCCCCCCCCCAATCATTAATGCTCAGTTTTTAATGATTTTTTTGTTAACATTGGACCAAGCTTGACTGATGATTTGGGTAATGATATTGTTGATGAAGAAACTTTTAGTAATATTGATTTTAATCCACGCACAGCCTTTTTTAACCCAATAACACCCACTGAAATAATTGATATTGTAAGTAAGTTAAAGAATAATACAAGTTGTGGTTATGATGATGTAAGTGTTGATTTATTGAAAAAGGTTATTTATATTATTTCCCATCCATTAGGTGTAATATTTCACATTTCTTTGAGTAAGGGTATTGTACCAGAAAAATTAAAAATTGACAAAGTTATTCCTGTTTTTAAAAAAGGATCAAAAGAAAATGTTACAAACTATCGGCCGATATCTTTACTTCCTGTATTTTCAAAATTTTTAGAGAGAGCCGTTTATAACCGCCTTTTTATGTTTTTTACTAATTGCAATATCATTTCTGAACAACAATATGGTTTTAGACCTGGGCACTCCACATCTAATGCAATAATGCACTTTACTTATAATGTTTTACAAACTTTTGAAAATAATGAGATTTTATTTGCCTTGTTTTTAGACTTGAGTAAAGCGTTTGACACTCTAGACCATGACATATTGTTAAAAAAGTTATATTATTATGGTATACGTGGAGTTATTTTACAATGGTTTAAGAGTTATTTAGACAATAGAACTCAGTTTGTACAAATAAACAATGTCAAGTCTGATACAAAAATACTTAGATGTGGTGTGCCACAAGGGTCCATCCTTGGACCCCTCTTATTTATTATCTATGTTAATGACATGTGCAATATTACTGACAAGCTAAAACTTATTTTATTTGCTGATGATACAACTGCTTTTATGTCTCATTCTGATCCTCAGGTTTTACAAAATGTGTTTCATCAGGAAATTTTAAAACTTTTTAATTGGTTTTTAAATAATAAATTGGTTGTAAATTATAATAAAACTAAGTTTATGGTTTTTACAAATAGAAATATTGATTTTAATAATGTTAATTTAAGAGTAAATGATTATTCTTTTGAACGTGTTAATGGTATGAAGTTTTTAGGTGTTGTTATAAATCATAAATTGAAATGGTGTGAGCATATAAGTGTGGTGTGCAATAAAATTGCTAAAAATATTGGTGTTTTATATAAAGTTCAATTTTATCCTTTAAATATTCTAAAAATGTTATATTTGAATTATTGTATAACTGTATGGGCAAATTTTAACAAAAGTGATATGGATAGGCTACTTAAACTCCAAAAGAAAGCAGTACGAATTATTACTCATTCGCAATATTGTGCTCATTCCAATCCTTTATTTTATGAACTTCGAATATTGAATGTAAATGATATGGGAAATTGTTATATTGCAGTTTTAATGTATTTATGCTATAATAGATTATTGCCATCATTTTTATTGACATGCTTTGATTGAATCTCGATGTGCACAATTACAATACTAACTAGATGGATCTTCGATTGCGCGCAATCGAAAATTATGCCTCCGCTATCACGCGATTTTAATATGCCCAAATTAACATGCACTGATTTAATTTTTTTAAATATTTTTCTTATATTTTGAGTCTTGTGACCTTGACCATATGATCCCAATCTTTGATGGCTCCCTAAAAAACAGTCAGGTACCAAGTTTGATTGAAATCTGACATTTAGTTCTTGAGATTTTGGTATTACAAGCTTTTTTGCATGTATAATGAGTCCCGTGACCTTGACCTCAACCTCATGACCCCAACATTTTATGGCTACGTTGACTCTTTATGATACAGGTCCGAGTTTGATTGAAATCTGACATTCAGTTCTTGAAATTTTGCCATTACAAGCCATTTTCGCATACATATCGAGTCCTGTGACCTGGACCTTTGACCTCATGACCCCCCAAATCTAATCAGATCAGTGGCACCCCGATATGTACACTCATACCTAGTTTGTAATTGATCTGTCAACCGGTTCTTGAGATATCGCAAGAACGAGGCATTTTTGCACATACATTGAGTCCTGTGACCTTGACCTTTGTCCTCATGAACCCCAAAATCTAATCAGATCATTGCCACCCCAATATCTACACTAATACCAAGTTTGAATTTGATCCGTCAACCAGTTCTTGAGATATCGCGAGAACGAGGCATTTTTGCATATATATTGAGTCCTGTGACCTTGACCTTTGAGCTCATGACCCCTAAAATCTAATCAGATCATTGTCACCCCAATATGTACACTCATACCAAGTTTGAAATTGATCCGTCAACTGGTTCTTGAGATATCGCGAGAACGAAAACGGGACGTACGGACGGACGGACGGACGGACGGACGGACGGACAACCCGAAAACATAATGCCTCCGGCCACTTCGTTGGCGGAGGCATAAAAATGCCTCAAATTACCATCTCCCCAAAATACGAACTACATGTATGAAAAACTCTTTATTTGTTCAAGGTCCTGTTATATGGAATAGTATACCTCCTGAAATCAAATTTAGCAAAACTCTCAATCTTTTAAAAATCAAATATAAACAATTCTTATTAAATAACTATAGTAATCAGTAAAGGCAATTTTGACCCTCTTGTAACTTAGTGTGTTTCTATCGTATGTTTTGTCTGTTTAGTATCTGTATCATGGGGTAGGCTTTCATAAAAGGAATTCCCTCCTTTCTGCCTACTCCAAACACTCCCATAATTTATATTTGTATTTGTATTTGTATTTTACTGTGTAATGTCACCTTGGCATGTATATTGTACATTGTAATGTTTTTATGAAGAGTGTGAATAAAATTTGAATTGAATTGAAAAGTGAGTGCAATGAGTTAGTGAATATCACTGGTTTACATCTATGGAATGCTGCTCGCATCCTGTAAATTGTAAATCAACATTGTTAACAAGTATGGAGTTTACATTCCTTCTCCATCAGTTTACAAATGGCATTCCATAGATGTAAACCTTGGTCAAACCATGGTTTGTACAAACCTCCTACAAACTCCTTTGTGAATACGGGCCATAACGTCCATTTAACTTGAAATGTTCACACAACACCCATTGGACATATCAGATAACAACAATATACATTGTACCACTCATCACTTTTTGCACATGTCAACAAAGTTACTAGACCCCTTTAAAGGGGTAGTACAGTTTTGGTAAGGCTGAGCTTTAGTAACCAAAACCTGCACAATAACATTACAAACTAATACATGTAGTTATGACTCCACCATGCTCGTAAGGAATAGAAAATTACAAACGACTAAGTATAAAGCCTGTTATCATTAAAACAAAATAGTCATTAAAACACAAGAGGGCGCTCTTTAGCATTAGTTTCAACCATTTTTCATACACAATTATGCATGTGATGTTTTGTTGAAATAATGATTGGATAAAGAGATTATCAACAACTATTTAAAAACCTCCTTTGAAAATTTGTGAACAAGTGTAAGCATTTTAAATTTTTTTACAAAAATCATCGAATAAATCTGGGCCCCAGATTTATTCCGATCGGATATATTTATTGATATTTCAGCCGTTTCTGAACCGATTTCAATCAAATAGTATGCTCTTTCAAATTTTACACTCGGTTTTAATTATCTCATACAAAATTATTTCGTGCAGCGCCCTCTATACCAATTTTTTATTTCGATATTTGGATAGGTTGTTGAGGTTTAAAGGGGTAGTTCAGTTTTGGTATAGAGGTCTGCACGAACTTATTTCTTTGTGAGACAATGACAAACTGAGTGTAAAAGAGCATACAATTTAATGACAGAATAAACTTAATTTGCTCAAAACGGTTCAGAAACGGCCGAAATATCAATAAATATATCCGATCAGAATAAATCTGGGGCCCAGATTTATTAGATGATTTTTTTGTTTAAATGTAAAAAATACTTACACTTTTTCAAAAATTGTCAAAAGAGGTTTTTAAATAGTTGTTGATCATTATTTCAACAAAACATCACATGCATAATTTTGTATGAACCAGAACGTCAATGACGTAGCGCTCATCCGGCATCTCGCAACATCAAATATCGCAAATTTCATGTGGTACACTTTTCAACTGGTCAAAAACTGCCCTGGAAGGGACATAAATTTTTTTAATTTTTTTAATTAGAGCAAAAAAAATATAAATTTGACGCCCCAGAAGGGACATGGGGAAAAAAAAAAAAAATAATAAATAAAAATAATAATAAATAAATTTAAAAATGTAAACAAAATAACCAAAATTTTTTTTTTTTTTTTATAAAATAAAAAAAATAAAAAAAAAAAAAATAAAAAAAAAAAAATAAATAAATAAATAAATAAATAAAAAATTACCATAATTAATTAATGGAGAAAAATTTCAAAATTCTGTGTAGAAGTTTAGTGTACCAAAGTTAGCTCTACCAGATAAAGCAAACCAAATAAAAATCGGTCGAGAAATGAAGGAGAAGAAGCATTTTTTGTGATTTTTGGAATAAATTTGCATAAATTACCATAATTAATTAATGGAGAAAAATTTCAAAATTCTGTGTAGAAGTTTAGTGTACCAAAGTTAGCTCTACCAGATAAAGCAAACCAAATCAAAATCGGTCGAGAAATGAAGGAGAAGAAGCATTTTTTGTGATATTTGGAATAAATTTGCATAAATTACCATAATTAATTAATGGAAACAAATTTCAAAATTCTGTGTAGAAGTTTAGTGTACCAAAGTTAGCTCTACCAGATAAAGCAAACCAAATCAAAATCGGTCGAGAAATGAAGGAGAAGAAGCATTTTTTGTGATTTTTTGAATAAATTTGCATAAATTACCATAATTAATTAATGGAGAAAAATTTCAACATTCTGTGTATAAGTTTAGTGTACCAAAGTTAGCTCTACCAGATAAAGCAAACCAAATCAAAATCGGTCGAGAAATGAAGGAGTAGAAGCATTTTTTGTGATTTTTGGAATAAATTTGCATAAATTACCATAATTAATTAATGGAGAAAAATTTCAACATTCTGTGTATAAGTTTAGTGTACCAAAGTTAGCTCTACCAGATAAAGCAAACCAAATCAAAATCGGTCGAGAAATGAAGGAGTAGAAGCATTTTTTGTGATTTTTGGAATAAATTTGCATAAATTACCATAATTAATTAATGGAGAAAAATTTCAAAATTCTGTGTAGAAGTTTTAAATCCCCCTCCTAGCCCTATCTTATGAAACAATCAGAATCAAAATCGGTTGAAAAATAACGAAGAAGAAGCATTTTGAAAACTGTGGACGGACGGAAGGACGGACGGACGGACGGACGGAAGGACGGACGGACGGAAGGACGGAAGGACGGACGGACGACGGACGCAACGGCATGGCATAAGCTCATCGGGCCCTTCGGGCCGGATGAGCTAAAAATGGTTGAAACCAATGCTTTTTTAGAGAGCGCCCTCTTGTGCTTTAATGGCTCCTTTTGAATGATAGTCGTTTGTAATTTTCTATACATTTCGAGCATGGTGGAGTTAGTTTGGAATGTTGATGTGCAGGTTTTGGTTACTAAAAACTCAGCCTTACCAAAACTGTACTACCCCTTTAAAGTATGCCATATATGGTAGTCAGAAATAACCGACTCACTGTGGGTTTCTCTTTAATATATATGACGTCGTACTACCCACACCATACCGATCTGACCGATCTGTATGAAGTGGTGAGTCAAACAACAAACGGAATAGAGACTGATTATTCGATGTAGCCCTAGTATACGCGCAAAAAGTACTCTACTTAGTTACAAAATGATGTCACATAGCCCTACATTACCATAAGAGTCTAGATGATTACTAAGCAAGCAGGGTGTAATGAAGATGGGCCTAGGAAGACACATAATAAAGAGATGACACCATACTGTTGCTGTTGTGTTCCTTTGTCTATACGGACATCTGTCTTTTATTTTGAACCACTGCACACAGTTTTCATTTATTCTTTTTTTTTCAAAATGGTATGATTATGGAAACTGAAGAGAGAAAAAGAAAGAAAATAAACAAAAGTCGTTTATATTACAGATAAACGAGAGAAGTATTGCTGTTGATAAAAATATGGATTCATACGATAATACCTCAGGGAGGATCACACAAACAACTCTCAGCTATCAAATCGCTTCTTTATACAATACATCTATAATGATAATATATCATATATCACATGGGTAACACTGATATATAAAAGCATATTGTAGACATTTGCAACAATGTGCATTTACAAACACTCAGCTTGCAGTCTGAAAACTGTGTTGTCTGAGGAGAGGTGTTATTTTTAGCATGGATTTCTAACTCTACCTTATTAGTAAAACAACATAGAACCCTTGCAACAATAGATACTCACTTCACAGTACCCAAAGATAAGCAAACATTTATGACAACTAATTATATGTGCACTAAATGCATACAGGGGAGTGTATTATGTAACAATATGTAACAATATGGTACATTACTATTATCATATACACATTAATATAATAATAAATATACTTTACTTCTTCAATTTTATACATAAATAGAATATTAACTATATCATTCAGCATTTGTAAAGTTAACCAATTTTGATAAAGAATAACAGAGAATTTGATAATAATTTGGTGACTTAAATAGCCACTGAGGTCACCCCAACTCATGGGAATGGCCACTGAGGTCACCCCAGCTCATGGGAATGGCCACTGAAGTCACCTCAACTCATGGGAATGGCCACTGAGGTCACCTCAAATCGTGGGAATGGCCAGTGAGGTCACCCCAACTCATGTGAATGGCCACTGAGGTCACCCCAGCTCATGGGAATGGCCACTGAGGTCACCTCAACTCATGGGAATGGCCAGTGAGGTCACCCCAACTCATGGGAATAGCCAGTGAGGTCACCCCAACTCATGGGAATGGCCAGTGAGGTCACCCCAGCTCATGGGAATGGCCAGTGAGGTCACCCCAACTCATGTGAATGGCCACTGAGGTCACCCCAACTCATATGAATGGCCACTGAGGTCACCCCAGCTCATGGGAATGGCCACTGAGGTCACCTCAACTCATGGGAATGGCCAGTGAGGTCACCTCAACTCATGGGAATGGCCAGTGAGGTCACCCCAACTCATGGGAATGGCCTGTGAGGTCACCCCAACTCATGGGAATGGCCAGTGAGGTCACCCCAGCTCATGGGAATGGCCAGTGAGGTCACCCCAACTCATGTGAATGGCCACTGAGGTCACCCCAACTCATGGGAATGGCCACTGAGGTCACCCCAACTCATGGGAATGGCCACTGAGGTCATCCCAACTCATGGGAATGGCCACTGAGGTCACCCCAACTCATGGGAATGGCCACCGAGGTCACCCCAACTCATGGGAATGGCCACTGAGGTAAAATAAGTCTTGTCTGCCAGACTCACTTGACATGGTTACAAACAGATATAGGTGGAAGAGAGAGGGGAAAAAGAGGATCAGTCTAGTGACAAGCCTCTGAAAATCTTATGAGACACAGTGAATCTGACAGACAAATAAACATTAAATGTACTGTTATTTTAAATTCATAATACAATTCTCTTTCTTATTATGAATGCTCTAGCTATGTGATAGCTTCAATATTATTCATAACTGTTTTGGGAACAGCCATGTACCAAATCAACAAACACAATATTCGCTCACAGTAAAATGCAAACGACAAAACACTCATGGAGAGAATATGATACAGATATTTCCCAAGTCTCGCCAAAGAAAAAACAAAGAAATCTACAACGTAACATGAGGTATATTTTACCCAAATTGCTAATAGCACACTCTGAAAATACATACATGCATGTTGCCATGAAGGCCTTCTACATACATTGCACACAACTGAGCATAAATACATGAAAAGAAATTGCGGAGTAATAGTTCAAAAAGTGTGTGTGAGGCAGCGAAAGAAAGGAAGTTCATTGTTTATGTATTAAGAAGGGAAAGACCGAAACATTTTGGCACAAAAATGGGATAATGTATATCACTGCTACAGACAAAAATTATAATTTGTTGATAATTTGAAGTGTCCATTCCCTTTTATCTTGATTTATGAGGAGAACATTTAGATAGATGCATCTTCTAACTCAAATGATCATTATCTGGTTTTCTAAAATAACATATAATTTTGAAGTGATGACATGGATTTTATTGGAGAGAGAAGGATACACATGTTGCATCAGCTTGCAGTCTAGAAACATCTAAATCATATAATGCTTAACCCATCATACATTTTCTTAATTTCTTATATAAACAGAATTCAGCCTTCTTTAAAAATAAATACAATAACTGGCAACAATTCACTTTTATCAACAAAACTACTTTTATCAACTAAAACATAAAGTAAAACAAATATTTGTATATTTTTTATGATGGATATTTTGAAAGAAGACATCTTTTTACATGAAAAATGAAAAGCAAAAGTGGTGAAATCATGAAATTGAAAGTTTGTCTTAACACCTCACCCCATAACTATAACAAAATTAAATCACAATAACAATGAAATTAAGAAAAGAAATCCTTTGAAAGAACTTCTTAATGCAAAAGGGGCATTCATTGGCACAAACAAATTTGGCAAGTACAACAACACAAAAAATACAATACAAGCATCTTAAATTGAGAGACATTTTGTAGAATAATAATAAAAGTACTGGCATGAAGACATCGGCTGGACCAACAAATCAGGGTATGTTACCAGACATACTGGCATGAAGACATCGGCTGGACCGACAAATCAGGGTATGTTACCAGAAGTACTGAGACATCGGCTGGACCGACAGATCAGGGTATGTTACCAGAAGTACTGAGACATCGGCTGGACCGACAGATCAGGGTATGTTACCAGAAGTACTGAGACATCGACTGGACCGACAAATCAGGGTATGTTACCAGAAGTACTGAGACATCGGCGGGACCGACAAATCAGGGTATGTTACCAGACGTACTGGCATGAAGACATCGACTGGACCGACAGATCAGGGTATGTTACCAGAAGTACTGAGACATCGGCTGGACCGACAGATCAGGGTATGTTACCAGAAGTATTGATACATCGACCGGACCGTCAAATCAGGGTATGTTACCAGAAGTACTGAGACATCGGCTGGACCGACAGATCAGGGTATGTTACCAGAAGTACTGAGACATCGACTGGACCGACAGATCAGGGTATGTTACCAGAAGTACTGAGACATCGGCTGGACCGACAGATCAGGGTATGTTACCAGAAGTACTGAGACATCGACTGGACCGACAGATCAGGGTATGTTACCAGAAGTACTGAGACATCGACCGGACCGACAGATCAGGGTATGTTACCAGAAGTACTGAGACATCGGCTGGACCGACAAATCAGGGTATGTTACCAGAAGTACTGAGACATCGGCTGGACCGACAGATCAGGGTATGTTACCAGAAGTACTGAGACATCGACCGGACCGACAGATCAGGGTATGTTACCAGAAGTACTGAGACATCGACTGGACCGACAGATCAGGGTATGTTACCAGAAGTACTGAGACATCGACCAGACCGACAGATCAGGGTATGTTACCAGACGTACTGGCATGAAGACATCGGCTGGACCGACAGATCAGGGTATGTTACCAGAAGTACTGAGACATCGGCTGGACCGACAGATCAGGGTATGTTACCAGAAGTACTGAGACATCGACTGGACCGACAGATCAGGGTATGTTACCAGAAGTACTGAGACATCGGCTGGACCGACAGATCAGGGTATGTTACCAGAAGTACTGAGACATCGACTGGACCGACAGATCAGGGTATGTTACCAGAAGTACTGAGACATCGGCGGGACCGACAAATCAGGGTATGTTACCAGACGTACTGGCATGAAGACATCGACTGGACCGACAAATCAGGGTATGTTACCAGACGTACTGGCATGAAGACATCGGCTGGACCGACAGATCAGGGTATGTTACCAGAAGTACTGAGACATCGGCTGGACCGACAGATCAGGGTATGTTACCAGACGTACTGGCATGAAGACATCGACTGGACCGACAGATCAGGGTATGTTACCAGAAGTACTGAGACATCGGCTGGACCGACAGATCAGGGTATGTTACCAGAAGTACTGAGACATTGGCTAGACCGACAGATCAGGGTATGTTACCAGAATTGTTTTACTTTGTTTCTGATGATGGACGGGTGGGGGAATACTGCATCCCCTTTTAAGCAGACACAAACTGGCAATTTTACTCCAACAGTATTTTAAGTACAGTGTCTTTTGAAGGATTGCCTTCTTAATACCAGCCACATTATCATTCATGTTGATACATGTAACATGTTCATGTGTTATTGACAGGTTTAAAATTACACTGTTTTTTTTTTAATAACACCATGAAAATCCTTGAGAACAAATCAAGAACAAATTGGCAAGTATTCTGTGTGACATGAAAGGGGCTTTAAAAAGACTTCTTTCTTATTTATGACAATAATAGTACAAGTAAAAAACACAATACAATCTCATTCAAAGATTGCATTGCTGGCCAAATAGAAGTAGCTTGTATAAAATAAGCAGAAGAAAGACGCAAAATAAATAAACACATAATCTAGTCTAATGACCCTTTGAATTTGAAGTCCAAACCTACATTTAGAAGTAAATTAAAACAAAACGGAAATTGGACAAAAATAAATCAAGTAAGATGAGCAAAGAAAATTGGGTTTCACCAGGAAATCAAAGCTAAAACCCCTGGATTGCTAGCACTGTGCTCTACCATCATGCCACAAAGAGTAGACCCTCGTACAGTAGAGCACTGGTCTACCATCATGCCACAAAGAGTACACCCTCATACTGTAGAGCACTGGTCTAGCAATCTGAAAGTCATGCCCCAAAGAGTAGACCCTCATACTGTAGAGCACTGGTCTAGCAATCTGGACATCATGCCACAAAGAGTAGACCCTCGTACCGTAGAGCACTGGTCTAGCAAATCTAGACATCATGCCTCAAAGAGTAGACCCTCATACTGTAGAGCACTGGTCTAGCAATCTGGATGTCACGCCACAAATAGTAGACCCTCGTAAAGTAGAGCACTGGTCTAGCAATCTGGATGTCACAAAGAGTAGACCCTCGTACCGTAGAGCACTGGTCTAGCAATCTGGATGTCACAGGTCCAGTTTTCTTTGCTCATCTCACTTATACAATTTAGTAGTAACATATTCTACACACTTGTCATGTCAGGAGGTACTGGCATCTCTATTCGTTCTACATATAGCTTACATTAATCACATTTACGTAGATATATCACAAATAGTTCCGCCATGATCAGATTTCAGAGGTTATTTAAACTACATGCAACAGTTAGGAACTACAAATAACATTTGCAACTACACATCATACTAAACATTATGTATGATGCATAGTTGCATTAGTAAGAAACATGTCCCCCTTTTTCTTCAAATCTTCAAAAAGACTTATTGCTGTGTTAACGAGGATAAAAAGGACCCAAAATAAAGACATACAATACTGACACATGAAAAATTGAACAATCTTAATCTAACGTAAGGTACATGTATAATATAAGTAAAGCTGGATCCAAAAGTACTTTTGTAAAATCAATTACTGGATGAAACAGTGTCTGAATATTCGAGCTATAAGCATTTGCCATTTGTGTAATCTTATGGGGAAATTACCTTTATGAATTAAACATCCCAGTACCGTACTTCTTGGTCTTACTCTTGATTGCTTATGCATAAAAGATGATAAAATCACCCCTAGAAAACACATCTCAATATCAATGGCTTCCATGGTGTAACAAACTTCTTATTCTAAGATGGTCACAGAGGGGTACAGAGAAGCTGAACTTTGCAACAAATCTGTCAGAGTAAAGCTGATCCAGTGATTCAGATCAATGGTATATATATATACCATTGATCTGAATCACTGGATCAGCTGGATATATCATCCATAATTCTTTCTGTATGTATTTCTTTGTTTTGTTTCTAAGATTCACATAAGAAATTTCTTATAATTTGTATTAAATCTTTGAGAACACAGATGAAGTCCAGTGTGACCAGCACACACTCGTACACAAGATATTGACAAATCAACAAATACATATGAATAAAAAGTGAAATAAAACTGAGGGATCAGGAAGATCCCAGATTGCTGATCCTCACAGAAACTTTTTCAGAAACAAATGACCAAAGCAAGAACCTTTCAATGAACAAGATCAATGCACATAGCTGTGCCTTATTTCAACTGAATTTTACTTGTATTACAAGGTTATACTAACTAGAGAATAATGCTTAAAGGGGTAGTTCAGTTTTGGTATAGAGGGCGCTTCAAGAATTTGTTTTTGTTTTTTGTGAGGTAATGAAAAACTGAGGTGTAAAATTTGGAAGAGCACACAATTTTAATGACAGAATCAACTTTGTTTGAACAAAACCAGTTCAGAGGCGGCTGAAATATCCATAAATATAGCCATTTGTAATTATTGTGGGATCCCACAATAATTTGATAATTTTGAACCAGCCGTTTATGAATTTATCAATCCTAGACATTTCTGAAAATATACCAAAACTGTTTTAACATTGTTTTGATGACCTCTCTATTGAATAACGATTTTTACCAAACTCCACATTCACATATTTTGGTACAAAAGGGTTGAAACTTGATGTCTAGATGGTGCTCTCTTGTGTTAACAGATGTTTTTTGAATGATAACAGTCCTGTAACTTAGCCATTTATGTGTCTTACTACCATTCAAGCACTATTGAATTATAACTATTAGTTTTGAATTGTAACTGACAAGTTTTAGTTACTAAAATTATGTCTGACCAAAACTGTACTATCCCTTTGACAACACTAACACACACATGCATATACTACATATAATATAGATAGTTTTCAATTTGCACGGTCCAGCCCTTTCCTATCTTACCATCTAACCCCAAATAGAGGTGGCTTTACAAAGTGAATTTGCATGAAATACACAAACAATTATTTTCAATTCATACTTAGCCCACACATTGCTTAATTGACATGTATATGAAAATACCCTTCACTATGATATTTTGCTAGAAATATGAACAATAATTTGAAACAAAAACAGGAACACATGATAAAAAAACATATTTCAGTTATCTTTTCATCATAAATGGAAACAATAAACAACAAGCAAACGGACATATAAACTTAAAAACAAAAAATCCAAAGACTAGCTTTATGAGAACAGTAGAAGCAAAACTGTACAGTGTCACATTGGGAACTATACTCACGAACTATTATAAGCACAATTGTACAGTGTTGGTAACTATGCTCACAAACTTTTATGTACACTTATAAAATGATTCTATGGAGTATAAAATATATTTTCAACATTAAATTATTCATCTTCCTACAATGTGTAGACTGTTAAGCATACACTTTTAAAAAGAAAGACTATGATGAATAAATTGACGCTACATACATTATCCCAGTGTTTTCTAAATCACTTGAATACCATTCTAAATAAACAATTGCATTTCAAACATTCAAATATAGAAGAAAGCAATAAATAGTATTCCAGAGTATAAGTTGAAAATTATATGAATATATACAGCTACATCAGTCACAGCAATAGAAAATCAATTCAATATAATAATACTATCTTGAAATAATCACATCATTTTTGTATCAAGCATGATTATTAGTCAAACATGAACACTAAACTCACTTAATCTATATGTCATTATATATTTATAATACATTACATACTTATATGAATATATCATATATAAAGACATGTTTTTACTTTTAAAAAGAGGAACATCTAGGATTATAACGTTATATAACACAGAGGAAGAATATTTGCTTGACATTCTAATATATATAAATATGGGCTATATATAAATACATATTAGCTAGTATTGGCGAGTATTTCCTATCAATACTAGCAAAGGTTGGTTGATACCTTAACAATAAATATTCAAATACCTTTTAAAACGTTTTTCTTTCAAACGTGCCATTTGCATAATTAGGCTAACATATGGGCTTATTTCAAACACATATTTTAAAAGTAACAATGGAAAATAATTGTTATTATTTAACTCTTGAAGATTTGATATCACTGTAAATGTTGGGCAAGAGAATAAGAGTTCAAGTGGTCATCTGACCACCAGACCATCACAAGTATAATGATTTTGTTGCCTTAAAGGGCACAAACATGAAATTTGCCCATCAAATGATCACATCATTATTATTCACGAATAATCAGATTTTGTTGCCACCAATATTTGTTTTTTAAGTGCTAAAAATTTGTAAATCATAAATTTTCTTGCTTTTTCAGGCCCAAGTGTGGGGATATTTTTGTTAAAAATATAAAACGCGATCAAATCCAGACCAAAGATAAGTAAGAAGCAATATTAAGCATGGCCTGGACACATATTGCACACTACACCTATTGCAACTTAGATGAGTATTGAAGCCCATGCAAACTGCCTGGCCTGTCACCACCATGAGGACAGATAATTGTAATCAAAGCAGAAATGGGTAAAAATGAAGGAAAATCGCCCAGCTGCCCACTTATCCATACCACTAATCCTATAACAATATGAGTATTGTAAACAGATTTGGATATAAATGTATTTACTGTATGGGTCCCACAATACTATGTGTTTGAGGTATTCAGGTTTACTGAGAAAATACACATACCGGTACCTTTGAAATTTATTTTGTTACTGTTTTCCCAAGTCGTTAAGCCTCTGTTTCAAATTTGCTGCAGCAAAACAAATCAGATTATGGTTCACAGAACCTTTTCCTATCCATCCTGCAACACAAATCTACATTCCACATACATTTTCTAGGAATACAACTCTTGTATTAACTACAGCACTAGCCCACACACAATTTTATGAAAATAACTATTTTTTGTATATTTTCATTTTTTCTCTGATTTTTTAAAACATGTGATAACATTATGCTTAACTAAATAATCTTCGGTAAAAGCTATAGGATTCAAACTCTATTGGTCACATTTCAAGAAAAAGGGAATATTTGCTCCGATGCTAATTTCCACAGAGAACGAGACACACATTAAGATTAACAAGAGAATGGGAGGGGCAAGGTAGTATGCCTTCACCTTCACAAAAGGTGAGAGAGGAACCTCTGGATCCTGATCAGGCCTGAGAGGGGACATTCCCACCCTCCCCTATTATAATACCTGTCTCATAATATCATCAGTAAAATTGTCCGTATTGCGCCAAGGTTTCATTACTGTATATTTATCAAGTCTTGCACACATTTTAATAACAACCTGGTAAAATTTGGATGTACTGTTACTCCGCAGCGTTAATTTGTAAGGAAGGACATTTTCCATCATGACTAACAAATAACCAAGATATTGAAGTGATAAATGCCTGGCTTACTTCTCTCAATCTTCTGCATATTTTGATACCAAGTTTGTGTTCATTAACTTCCTTACTGCTAAGCCTCAAACAGTTCCAATTTCCCCATACATATTGTGCGTTTCATCATGAAACTCTCAGAGGATGATATACACAAATAACCCGGCCTGATAAGAGTTAAAGAAACACAAAATATTTTCTATACACGATATATTAACTAAGTCAATAAGAAACGTATCATACCCTCAAAATCAAATAGAAATAAGTTTAATTATTGCTCATATTCTTGACACTAAGACCCTTACATTGAAAAGACAATATATATTGAGTATCTTCCTTGAGATATTTTGAAGGTTGTATTACCAACGTCATCACGGACGGTCCAAAGTATTTGGTCGATGAACAATCTGAATGAGCTGCACACATTTGAAAAAGTTATGCTTCTGGTGAAAGCGAACACAAATTTCTTAACCCGATGATGGATAAATAATGATTGATTAATTTATAAATTAATACGCTAATCTATAGCTTGAAATATATTTGGTTATCTGTTGTCATATCCCTTCTCCCTTGTCCATCATCTGTTCGTCCATCCCTTCATCCTCCACTAGCTCATATTAATTCCTCTTTTCTCTGAATCCGTCCAAACTTGGTGTCAAACATCCTGCTCCGTGTGTTTCCCCTAAATCTGTCTTCATCATCTTTGGATCCTCTTCTCTCTCTTCACCCTGTATTCTCTTCATCGATTCTCCTCCCATGTTTCTTGTCATCATGTGTTCTACCATTTGTTCCTCCCCAGAAACCAGTGTCTGTTCAATCTCTCCACCTCTCATCATCGTAGTCTCTTCCTCTATCTCTCCTCTCCTCCCCCTCATCCCCATCTCCTCCTGTCCCTCTTTCTCCTGCACCATCATTTGGCGTCACTTCTTCTGTGGTGGGTCTCCTTGCTGGGTTGTTGTTGACATGGCCGTTGTTATTGTCTCTGACTCGTCAATATCCTTCTCCTCTGCTGAATCCTTGATGGTCTCCTTCTTCTCCTCACTACCTTCAAACTTTGTCTCGGCCAAACATTGCCAACTGTTTCTGTTTGACTGGCAAGCGTCAAGGAGAGGTTTCATCTTGTCGTCAACCTTGGCCAGTGACTATCAAGGATAAAGATAAACAAAAAATAATAAATCAGTCCTATTGCATCCCACTCTATTCCGACCATCAAACAATATTTATCAAATTGTAATTGTACAAACTGTGAAATCTATAAGCTTTTAGAGAGAGAGATGAACATGAATTTGTTCTTCACTCCACTTGGGATCTCCACACTCTACAGTTGTAATATTGTCCAAGTCACAGAATAAGATCTAAGATCAATATGAGATGTGACATGTTTGCACATAAATTATGTGTTTGCTACATTCAATTGAATATTATTCAAACATTATTATCATTATCATTATTAGTATCAGCAGCAGCAGCAGCAGCAGCAGCAGCAGTAGTAGAAGTGGTAGTAGTAGTAATCTATTACAATGAACCCAACACACTTACATTATGATTTTTTTTGTAAATGAACTAAACAAAAAACTATATGAAATAAGTTCTTGAAATTTTATTTGTAGTAGAGTAATAAAAAGAAGAAGAGAAGGAGGAAAAATGGAGGAGAGAGAGGAGGGGAAGAAGAGGAGGAGGAGGAGTAAGAGGGAGGAGGAGGAGGTGGAGGAGGAGGAGGAAGAGATGAAGGAGGAAGAGGAGGAGGAGGAGAAAGAGGAGGAGGAGGAAAAGGAAGAGATGGAGGGTAGGAGGAGCAAGTGGAGGAACAGGTGGAGGAGGCAGAGGAGGAGGAGATGGAGGAGAAGGAAGAGGAGAAGAAGGTGGAGGAGGAGGAGGAGGAGGAGGAGGAGGAGGAGGAGGAGGAGGAGGAGGAGGAGGAGGAGGAGGAGGAGGAGGAGGAGGAGGAGGAGGAGGAGGAGGAGGAGGAGGAGGAGGAGGAGGAGGAGGAGGAGGAGGAGGAGGAGGAGGAGGAGGAGGAGGAGGAGGAGGAGGAGGAGGAGGAGGAGGAGGAGGAGGAGGAGGAGGAGGAGGAGGAGGAGGAGGAGGAGGAGGAGGAGGAGGAGGAGGAGGAGGAGGAGGAGGAGGAGGAGGAGGAGGAGGAGGAGGAGGAGGAGGAGGAGGAGGAGGAGGAGGAGGAGGAGGAGGAGGAGGAGGAGGAGGAGGAGGAGGAGGAGGAGGAGGAGGAGGAGGAGGAGGAGGAGGAGATAATGAAAAAAAGGAGGGGAAGAAAAAGAAGGTGAACTGAAGATGGGAACTGAAGATCAGACCATTTACCTCATAGCATGGTAGACATATCGCATCTACAAAGCCCACTTGCATCTTTGGAAGTTGGTCCTGTTTCTCCCTGTTCATCATGTCCTGCAAGCAAAGATATTAGACAAAAAGAAAACAAAAAATATTCAACACCTTCAAGACACAATGTCATGCAAAAACTCTGGCTGGGATCCATGGAGAATGCATGTTATAGCCAAATCAAACAGTCTTGAGTGGGATAAAAGATAACAACATCCCTCAAGGCATGTTAGGCATGAAAAGGAGGTTTCAATTCCTAATTTTTCCAGGCAAGCTGTTAAATGACATTTTCTTTCATATAAGACAACAACCTTGCAACTTCTAAACTTTGGCTTGCAAAAAGCGGACACCTCATGAGCTTTGACCACATGACTCTTAACTCTAATCAGTTAGTAACTCCTACATATAGGTACATACAGGTACCATTATATTGGACACAATAGAGTACTAATATCCCAGGGTGAATCAGATCTATGGTTATTATGACGCATGTTAATGTACATTTATTATTGAACTGAAAAGGAAATGGCAAAGAACACAGGACACTTGGCACTGATCTTGAAGGTAAACCGTTGCGGTATATAACACAGGACACTTGGCACTGATCTTAAAGGTAAACCGTTGCGGTATATAACACAGGACACTTGGCACTGATCTTGAAGGTAAACCGTTGCGGTATATAACACAGGACACTTGGCACTGATCTTGAAGGTAAACCGTTGCGGTATATAACACAGGACAACTTGGCACTGATCTTAAAGGTAAACCGTTGCGGTATATAACACAGGACACTTGGCACTGATCTTGAAGGTAAACCGTTGCGGTATATAACACAGAACACTTGGCACTGATCTTGAAGGTAAACCGTTGCGGTATATAACACAGAACACTTGGCACTGATCTTGAAGGTAAACCGTTGCGGTATATAACACAGAACACTTGGCACTGATCTTATAGGTAAACCGTTGCGGTATATAACACAGGACACTTGGCACTGATCTTGAAGGTAAATGGCAAAGAAAACAGGACACTTGGCACTGATCTTAAAGGTAAACCGTTGCGGTATATAACACAGGACACTTGGCACTGATCTTAAAGGTAAACCGTTGCAGTATATAACACAGGACACTTGGCACTGATCTTCAAGGTAAACCGTTGCGGTATATAACACAGAACACTTGGCACTGATCTTCAAGGTAAACCGTTGCGGTATATAACACAGAACACTTGGCACTGATCTTCAAGGTAAACCGATACAGTTTAACTCACATCAGGGACTTTGTTGAGCTGCTGGCGCTCAAGGTCTCCCTGCTCAAAGAACTCGCCAAAGACCAAGTTGGCAATCTCCTTCTGGATGTCCCAGGGTTTGGCGATGGCAGAGATGTCACACGCCGTCATTAGCATCCCACGTAACAACTCACGTTGGTCGTCCTCACTCCACTCACAATGGTGCTCCTCCACTAGCTGAAAGAAGTCGCCTCGTTGTCTGCAAAACAAAAGTAATGATCATTGAGTTTCAGCTTTAATACAAGAAGGTGAGATAGGCATATGGCTGTAATTAGCATTCAAAGAAACAACTCACACTGGTCATGGATGGTACAAAGGAAGAGAGACATTCTGAATAGTATACATGTATAAGTAAATGTGAGCCATTAACTTTGTCAAATTCAACCACAATCATTTTTCAAATGTCTCCCTAATTCAATTGTAGTGCAACAAAACACTGGGCAGTTGGTGATAAAATCTAACATCAATAACCATGAATATGGACTAGTACAATAAGTGAGTGGCATAGACAAAGTTGGCCTAAAAATGTGGCAGTGCATACAAGCAGTACAAATTCCATGATGGTGGTCACAAGTTGAGAATGAAAATAAAGCCTGTGTTTTGTCTTTACTTTCCCAATTAGCCAAGGGGAGAGGGGCAATTACCTCAGGGAAGCTAAGACCCCATACCCCAATTAGTTACACAACTAGTACATATTTTAAGGGACAATCGACCCAAAAATAACTAGGTTTTCATATATTTAAGAAGATACACTGATCAATATGTTTCTCATTAATGTATTTTTGTTTGCCAAACTGTGTTCCAAATGTGTTGTTATACACTTTATTTGTATTTTGTTGTAAATTATATTTCTTCCACTTTAAATTGAATGAAATGAAATAAATGAAAATTAACTATATGAAGTTGAATCCCTGCAGAAAACAACTAGTTTTCATATGCAGACTCATGATTATTTGGTACTTTTGATTATGAGTTATTGTATCAAGAGATAAAAGGACTTTAGGAAGACAATTTCCTATAAATAAGGTGGAATTGTATTGCTGATATAAATTTCTTTCACATCTCCAGGAAAACATGTTTGTGTTGATTCCTGTGAAAGTGGGTGTTTATGAGACTTACTTGAAGTAGACAGCGAGGTCTGTAGCCAGAATGGCATGCTCTAGTAGCCGGATGGTGGTCGTGTAATCCTCCGGGGAAAGATTCATGAAGATCTCATTGCCCTGTTTGCAATGCATAATAATTAAAAATTATAAGAGCAAATTGTTTGATTTATATTGCACTTTTTGCAACAAAATATAGACACAATTGTACATGACATTACTTTGGAGGTACAATTGAAACTCAACTTTTAATTGTCTGCAGATGTCTGACAAAATAAAGCACAATCTCATTGTTTGTAATTGTAGGACTTTTATACTACCTTTCAAGGTCTTTCTTTTCCTTTGTGATTTGTCCTCATTTGAACAACTATACACACACACACACACACACATACTTGTAATTGGTACAAATTGGGGATGGTAATTTTGAGTCTATTTACCCCCCCCCACTTGGGGACGGTTGTGTGTGGTATTTTACATGCAAGTGGGGAAAAATTTCAAACCAGGGACGCCCAATGTGAAACCGGGGACACCCAATTTGTGTGTGACAGTTAACAGGCAACCGGGGACGTAGATTGGTGTATAGTAATTTTTCCCAGTTTTCAACATAGCCCTATATGCAAGTACATGTACATGTACATGTAATTTGCACCACTCTTGCTATTTCCACAAAATAGAGAACCGTCCCCGGTTTCGATACGCCCCTGGTCTGAATGTACGGTGTGATACTAACGTCCCCGTTTGGAGGTGATTACACATGCACACACACACACACAAAGTAGTGATGTTACTACTTTGCAGTATTACGCAAACAATTTTACTACACCAGAAACAACATGTCATACTCGTACGTAAGATAAATCATCGGTTGAGAAAGAGAAGGGCGCTAAGTCCTTACGCGTGCGCCGAATGTCATTCCGAGATAATCGCGTTTAAAGTTGTTTGCCTTTTTAATTGATTTGTTAATTCTTTTTTAAAAGACAGTAAGAAGAATGTATACTTTTCTTACATCTATCAAAAAACTGGGACATAATATACTAAAGTTTGTTTGTTTAGAGCTAGTTGAAATCTTAGCGCCCTTATCATTTTAAGCATGTTGCGTGTAATGCCACACTTTGCTTAAAATGAGAAGGGCGTTAAGTACTAAAAATCGAGATATCCTGGAGTAGCTGCATAATTTGAATGATCTAAACATTGTAAAAGATGTATTTTAACATTGTAGACACAATCAAATACAAATCCGAAGAAATCATTATGTTCTTATACGATTTTAGTGCAGTTTTATTACATAACGCCCAAAGTTCGTATCCTTTCTATGCAACTGTTTTACGAATCACGCGCTTTTGCGGATTTTTATAAAAGTGATAAGGGCGCTAAGTCTCCGCGCGCACCGGACCAGTTCAAACCGGTTTCGCATATCGAGCAAACATGCGAGCCGTGCCTGCCATGCGCATGCGCTCAGGCACCGAGCGCGCTTAACGCCCTTCTCATTCTCAACGAAATATCCGAGAGCCGTTAACGCCCTTTGATTATTGGTCTATATCTCAGTAATTAAAACGAATTATCATTTGAAAATTTGGTACAAAGTACAGGACATTGTAAGCTACAAGATGGTATACATAACTCAATTTCTGAAATGTCACTAAAAAATTCCACTTAACGCGCTTATCTTTCTCAGCCGACGAAATACAATGTTACACTTTGTTCATATTGCCTCCGGCTAATTACTGGTTTGAATGATGGTGGTCCATTGTCGTAGTGAAGTAAAGACAGTGAAGAGGAAAGTAAAGCTAGCCCCAATGACAGGGGTGCACATTACCTTGCTGTTGAGGATCATGATACACTGGTCAAAGTGATGGTGCACATTACCTTGCTGTTGAGGATCATGATACACTGGTCAAAGTGATGGTGCACATTACCTTGCTGTTGAGTATCATGATACACTGGTCAAAGTGATGATGCACATTACCTTGCTGTTGAGGATCATGATACACTGGTCAAAGTGATGGTGCACATTACCTTGCTGTTGAGGATCATGATACACTGGTCAAAGTGATGGTGCACATACCTTGCTGTTGAGGATCATGATACACTGGTCAAAGTGATGGTGCACATTACCTTGCTGTTGAGGATCATGATACACTGGTCAAAGTGATGGTGCACATTACTTTGCTGTTGAGGATCATGATACACTGGTCAAAGTGATGATGCACATTACCTTGCTGTTGAGGATCATGATACACTGGTCAAAGTGATGGTGCACATACCTTGCTGTTGAGGATCATGATACACTGGTCAAAGTGATGGTGCACATTACTTTGCTGTTGAGGATCATGATACACTGGTCAAAGTGATGGTGCACATACCTTGCTGTTGAGGATCATGATACACTGGTCAAAGTGATGGTGCACATTACCTTGCTGTTGAGGATCATGATACACTGGTCAAAGTGATGGTGCACATACCTTGCTGTTGAGGATCATGATACACTGGTCAAAGTGATGGTGCTCCATCGTGGAAGTAGAGTACAGCTGTGCAAGAGGCGACTCAATCCTGCACAAATTAAAAACAAACACATCATGCAGGGCACTTTGGGTAAAACAATTCTAACCATTATCCTTTCTGTTTACCCAGGACAGCCACTTTAGTGTGTCTGCACTCCATAGGACCTTTGATTACTATTATTCCCTTCATTGTTGGTTTTTAAGCTACTCTATATCTTGACATAACTTCATGTAGGTAAGGATATATTATAACCATATTTCAAAAGCTATAAATGCAATGATGACAACAAGCCACGTTTTAGAATTTTCAGTTGAAAAATTTATTTAACCAAAACTACAGCCCAACTCTAAATTAATTGTCACGAATGTATTTGCTTTACATATTAAACAGTGAAACACCTATAGAGCTTTAGCAATTGCTAACAAATGGCTAGTATCCCCTAAATAATAGAAGAGCGCTTACAAATGCTGATAGTACATGAACAAATATGCTATTTCAGTGCACACAGGTTGCTCCCAAAAATGCAATAATACTTCCCCTAATATTGAGCAGTGCACCATTCACCAGTTCCATTGTGACATTGAGCACAGCTACATTGTAGCTGGTGGATTGGTGAAGAGGTAAATAGCAACTTACATGACTTGGAAGGTATTGTTGGTGCCCCTGTGGTCGAGGTCATGTGACAAGCAGGCCACCATCAGACTCATCACCTCCAAGTCTGTTAGCACATTCTTCATGCCTCCGCTCTGTAAAGGACAAGCAATACATTTATACATCACCCGTTTTGCCCCCACTAGGATTCCACTCTATTTTGTTGTTGTTGCTAGTGGACCATCCACAGAGCTGCCAAGTTTCATTTGAGCATGCAGTATTCTCACACTCAAAATTCAGTATTTTGCTGAGGTATGCTGAATTGCTCCAAACACAATACTCTGGTCATATCATCAATCTATGGGATTCATCGATTCACCCTCCCTTTACCCAGACACAGTCAAGAAAAATCCAATAAGTTGGGAATATATAGTGGTATAGTGGTATATTAAACCCAAATAAAAGTATTGGGAAACATCCCACACACACAAAGTGAAAAATATGCGTTTGTCACCTACCATGTGAAAGAATATAATCATAACCTATAAACTGTTAATTCAAAGATTTGGACAAAAATTGCTTTGAAATTGACTATTTGAGCAATAAAGCATAACAAAAATAATTATTACCATAGATTCAATATAACCGCATTATACGCTGTATGCAAATGCATATACATGTATGCACGGCATGTGGGCTTGTCGAATGAATAGCTTTAAAAGACAGCCCGGCGGATAGGGGCAAACGGACAGTGAATTTAGGCCCAATTTCAGTGGTGTGCTGAAGGCATGCAGAAGTTTTAACTGATATTTCTTTGGTCTAGATTTTTACCACACAAGCCCTTTTTTATACTACTTCAACAATATTGGTCAATTAGTTTGGCCAATATAGATTCTTTCAGTAACTTTCCCAATACTGTAATTTAGCTTTAAACAGGTTAACATCTGAGGCCCCAAAAATATTGCTATCAGGTCTCTAATTGTTGGACGATTTATGAAACTTGCGTAAGTGCCACATGTCACCAATTTACAATCTGCTTCATTTGGCAACCCTCTGATTGGGAGAGCAGACTTTATATGTTATTTATTTTATTTGTTATTGTGTTGTTTATTTACTTCACCAATACTCTGGCAGATGAATGAAGGATATTTTGCATCATCTTTAAAAATAGGTCTTTAATTGGAGAGTTTGTACAGCTCATTGAACAGTTAGTAATTCAAATGCGCTATAAAAGAATGAATTACTATTTCTATTATTAATTGCGTCTCCTTACCTTGATAATTGCAAACATTGTCTGTGCTACGGTGAATGCATGCCTCCAGTTGTGGTAGGTTACATTTCGGTAGTTCTTCCTGACGCTCAGTAGCCACCTGCACATTGTCTGCAAAGATAAAATAAAATATCTCCATTGGATTGCGTTTATCTTATATAATACTAAATATATAATAATCTCATATAAGAAGATAAATAATGTATACATAGGTTTTATTCAAACAATGTTTGTCTTCATTTAGTGTCCTAATGTGATTAAGTATTCCCACACATAGTAATTAGTAATAACCATGAATGGACTATATTGTCTATCAATATACAGTACTTTGCATCATCTCTTTTCATAGAATAGGTAGAAAAATGAGCATAGGCATGTCTTGGTAAAAGGTGAGTGTTAGTCAGTATGTTTGCATGAACTTGCCCAGCATGTTGCAATTAGAACAGCTAGCTGCTGCTGTGTAGTGGGTCATCATGCACACATTATACAGATGTTGGTGGAACTGGTGGTGGAGGGAACATCACAGAATGTTTTTCTCTGAGGGATTTGAAATGCTATTGAGGGAAGATTATAAGTCCCAAGATGCGGTCGAGGGACTTGATGTCTTCACGAAATAGCATTTTAAATCCTGAGGGATCATTCCATGATGTTCCTGAAAGCAAAATTAACATCTGTTATGTTATATGACTTTTTGGTATGTACAAAATTAACACTTCTTTACAATTTTAGCCTCTGAGCTCAATTATAATTAATTGTGGCTTTTCGAAGTGATATGTTGACAAGTCATTGTGACTTCATAATAGAATCTCTCTTTGATTGCGCGTATTAATTGTTAAAATCGCGTACACACAAACTGTGATAAAAAATTACTTCCAGCATGGAACATAACACCTACAATCGATAGCATCGCTTTTTTTGGCCATAGATCTAAACAAAAATCCTCTGTATCGATATATCGCAGCTCTGAGGGGTGAGAAATTTCGCTCTTCCGTGTTACATACTGCATTCAATTGAAATCATGTGACTGTGTTAAGCCAATCAATGACTCGTATTTGACTAAGCCATATAACATTGAAACATTTGATCACTTTTGTTGCAATCTACTGTATGTGTTTTCCTCATGGGATGGTGAAGTAGAAGGTTATTTCTAGTTTCTCAGACCACATGAAGAATCACTAATTATTTGTTACCAGTCAGTTTTCCTTCCATTTTAGATCATCTTATTACTTATTATTATTTGCAAAGCATCTGCTAACTACTGGATGTATGTCTTTGAATATAGCATGTTTAGCAGATTGTTGGTCCCATTCAGTATTTTAAACCAAATAGGCATTTTTGCGTGTGTTAGTAGGAATAGTGTGTATGCTGGAACTTCAGAATTTAGGGGTAGAAATCACTCTGCTGCGCCACATGGCTGGAATTCACAAAGGAGGTTTGAGAAATTGTTTTACTTGTATACGAGCAGCACTCCATAGATGTAGACGATGGTTTTAACCATGGTTTGTACAAACCTCCTTTGTGAATCCGGGCCTGTGAGTCCACGAACAATTAGTATCATATATAATCCCCA
The DNA here is from genome assembly GCA_037951105.1 of Echinarachnius parma. NCBI lineage: Eukaryota > Metazoa > Echinodermata > Echinoidea > Clypeasteroida > Echinarachniidae > Echinarachnius > Echinarachnius parma. Next base: position 191,575 of record JBAMJV010001220.1, on the reverse strand, counting down.
TAGTTGATACTGAACTTGTTGAAGTATTGGGTCAATTATGTTTATCTTTCTATAAGTTTGGTGACTGTACTGTACTCTTGTACAGCCAATGAACTACAAACCTCATAGTTGATTCTGAACTTGTTGAGGTATTGGGTCAATTAGGTTTATCTTTCTATAAGTTTGGTGACTGTACTGTACTCCTTTACTACCAATGAACTACAAACCTCATAGTTGATACTGAACTTGTTGAAGTATTGGGTCAATTACTTTATCTTTCTGTAAGTTTGGTGACTGTACTGTACTCTTGTACTGCCAATGAACTACAAACCTCATTGTTGATTCTGAACTTATTGAGGTATTGGGTCAATTACCTTATCATTCTATAAGTTTGGTGACTGTACAATGAACTACAAACCTCATAGTTGATTCTGAACTTGTTGAGGTATTGGGTCAATTACTTTATCTTTCTGTAAGTTTGGTGACTGTACTGTACTCTTGTACTGCCAATGAACTACAAACCTCATAGTTGATTCTGAACTTATTGAGGAGGTCCAGGTCAAGGAACATCCTGATGGCAGCTAGCAACGTCTCATCTTCAGTCATCTTGAGCTCGCTGAAAGAGTACTTGAGCAGCCCCAGCTCATTGCTTGTCGGCACTGTAAGTTTCTGCAATTCATACAAACACAAAATACAGTCCTGAAAACTAAACAGTAAATACTGTTGCATTTCCATGGCAATAGATAACTTGAAGGACTATTTAGAGTAGACCTAATAGAATATCCTTCCTTGGAAGGGTGGTGGTCATAAGACAGACATTTGGATCAGTGTCTTCAAACTGTGCTTCTAATGAAGATGTGTATATTCTCAAGATGAGCCCTTTCCAGAAATTGTGTTACGATTTGGGCCTGAAGCATTTTAGAAGTGAAGAAATATAATATACAATTATTTTATTAAATTCAAACATAGAGGAAACTGACTAGAAATATTTGAGTGATTAAAAGTGAGCAAAGAAAAATCCTGCGCCTTTCTCTATAAAAGTTGATTTAATTATCCTTGGGATTGGCCCAGTTTATATAGCTTCTGACTAATCGAGCATTGAAAAGGGTTTCATGGGAACGCCCACCATACAAAGTCTTCGTGGCTTGATGGTTTGAGCACCGGTCTAGCAATCCGGCGGACTCGGGTTCGATTCCCGGCGAAGCCTATTTTTCTTTGCTCACTTTTAATCTCACAATTATTTTATGATACAAATAAAATTATACTTAGACTAATGCCTAAAGAAGAAGCCAATTTAATGCATATCACATATACATCAAAATCAGCTACAGCCTCCACAAACTCTGCTGGTTTTTCTTGTGCATTTGCTTACCATTATCCTCTGTGCTTCTTCTGATGGGGCGGTTGCATGGTATGATAACGTCTGAAATGAGACATATAAATCAACAACATTAATTTGCCTGGGAAATTAGAAGAAATATAAACTAGCCTCTTCAATGCAGTATTTGAAAGTATCTAAAAATCTAGATGGATCTTTTTAATGAGTATCATTTAATGAGCACACACAGTCACCCTTGATAGTTGACATAGTGACCCTTTCAATCCAATCAGTTCATAGGCTTCTCAATATATACACATGTACTAAAACCAATATCAGTACCTCAACTGCTCTATTTTATTGTACTTACTTTGATCCCGTAGACAATTTCATATCTAAACACTTCAATCGTAAATATTTTTAGAACAAAATGGAAATTTGAAAAACCGAAACCTGTCCTGTGATTTTTTTGTTAATATGAATATGATAAGGTATTAGAGAACCACTATAGTTCCAAGTAAGTAAGTTTTAAAGATGCAACATCATAAACAAATTATAATATAAATTTCATAAAATAGTTTATAAACTATATGATTGTGTTATTTGTGTTTAATATATATCATTGTACTGAATATTATTATACAAATGAAATAAAGTGAGTGACCTAATATTGCACCCGTTCTTTCAAGGAACCATGTTTTATACCTAGTATCAACTGAATTGTAATGGCAATGTGTTGAATGGTAATGACAGTGTGTTGAATGGTAATGTCAGCGTTTTGAATGGTAATGGCAGTGTGTTGAATGGTAATGTCAGCGTGTTGAATGGTAATGGCAGTGTGATGTATGGTAATGGCAGTGTGTTGAATGGTAATGGCAGTGTGATGAATGGTACTGGCAATGTGTTGAATGGTAAAATGGCAGTGTGATGAATGGTAATGACAGTGTGTTGAATGTTAATGACAGTGTGTTGAATGGTAATGTCAGCGTGTTGAATGGTAATGTCAGCGTGTTGAATGGTAATGGCAGTGTGATGAATGGTAATGACAGTGTGTTGAATGTTAATGACAGTGTGTTGAATGGTAATGTCAGCGTGTTGAATGGTAATGTCAGCGTGTTGGATGGTAATGGCAGTGTGATGAATGGTAATGACAGTGTGATGAATGGTAATGTCAGCGTGTTGAATGGTAATGTCAGCGTGTTGAATGGTAATGGCAGTGTGATGAATGGTAATGGCAGTGTGATGAATGGTAATGGCAGTGTGATGAATGGTAATGACAGTGTGTTGAATGGTAATGTCAGCGTGTTGAATGGTAATGTCAGCGTGTTGGATGGTAATGGCAGTGTGATGAATGGTAATGACAGTGTGATGAATGGTAATGTCAGCGTGTTGAATGGTAATGTCAGCGTGTTGGATGGTAATGGCAGTGTGATGAATGGTAATGACAGTGTGATGAATGGTAATGTCAGCGTGTTGAAATGGTAATGTCAACGTGTTGAATGGTAATGGCAGTGTGATGAATGGTAATGGCAGTGTGATGAATGGTAATGACAGTGTGATGAATGGTAATGTCAGCGTGTTGAATGGTAATGTCAGCGTGTTGAATGGTAATGGCAGTGTGATGAATGGTAATGGCAGTGTGATGAATGGTAATGGCAGTGTGATGAATGGTAATGACAGTGTGTTGAATGGTAATGTCAGCATGTTGAATGGTACTGGCAGCATGTTGAATGGTACTGGTAGTGTGTTGAATGGTTATGTGCTGAATCTTACCTCCAGTGCCACTCTCTGCTTGGCAACAGCCGTGCACACCTTCTCATACATCTTGGTGTTGTGGATCCCCATGCCACAGAATATTGCAAATGCCTTAAGAATAAAAAAGCAACAAGCAAAATATCATAGTCATATATTTACCTTATATTCATAATTTCAATTATTTTATTTTCCTTTTTTTAATTCAGAATTTGAATTTTTACACAAGTGAAATTATACACTAATGATATGTTTTGATATTACACTTACTGTAATATACAATATCTTATATATTACATTAAAAGTTGATGAAAATTGCTTATAAATCCATAATACAAAGAAAACCAGGCACAGTCAACTAGACACAATAGGCACACATGACATGAGCTTTGATCCCTGCATAAACTTCAGAGAGATTCTCATAACATTCTACTTAATATCATGATTAAAATCACCAAGGCAATATTTCTACTCTCCATGGAGGCATATTACTGGGTAACTGGAACAATTGGACAGAAGTTGACAAGCAATTTGTGTTTCTAGCAGATAACTAGCATGAACGTTCCTTGGTGAGAGGAAATTACAATGATAGCAGTATTATACATTTGAGTGTTAATAATGATGAAAATGATTCTTTCATGAACAGGGTTATAATTGATGACATTTATGATTATGATAATGATATTTGGCATTATGCCTAAACTACAATCAAAGACTCACTTCAAACATGTCCTCATCATTCTTGTTGAAGGCTGATCCATCCATTTTGTTGACGAGGAGACTAACCCCTTGAATTGCTCCGCTGGCATTCTTGATAGGCATGCATAACATCTCATGCGTTCGGAACCCTGTTTCTAGATCCACCTGTGCAATGGAGTGTGAAACATTAAAGATAAGACATTTATAATAATGTCAACAATTATATACAGTTCTGTTTGTAAACCAGCATTAAAGTTCTTGCAAAGCTTCAATGGGTCCATCATGAAGAGAACTACACAGGCCTTTATGTTTTTTGTACCGGTATATGATATTAACCCGTTCAGGACTAATTGATTATGCTTTAACATGTATTCTCCATAGACCCTTTCCCAAGTAATTTTGAGAGCAGTCCTGAATGGGAGATGTCCAACACTTTTCAAAGGGTTTTGTAATTCATAAACAATCACAGAACTTAACCGGACCTTATGTTCCATACGAGCCATACGTTTGTGAGTGCGTCAATTCTATACATGCCTATGTTTGGAGACAATAGTAAGCTTTTGGCCATGCCCACAGGGCAGCTGTAAGCCAATGGATGATATTGTTTCATTTACAAGCATCCAATCAGAAAGGGAGCGAAACCGTCCCAACTCTTATCAAAGACATTGTGCGTGAAAGCTATGCAAAAGCACTTGCTGTATTGTCTTTCGTGTGTGCCATGAAAGTGCAGTGCACACTTATTCATTTGCACTTGCAACCCTGATCGGTTTTGTAGGTCTCACTGCTATGGTTTGTACATAAACAATTGGAGTTTTGAAATGAGTCAGCCTGTCCTAGAAATTTTCCTTAAATATTGTCTAAATAAAGTTTTAGAAAGCAATATCTTCCCAAGTCACTAATTTGCATAACTTCGAAAATTTGGCAAGTTCTTCACTAATTTAGAGAAAAGGTTTGGAAATGACTTAAGGCATTTTGGAAGAATATTAGTATACCTCTTAGTACAAAACCATAATTTAGGAAGACATTCTGACTTTGGAGACATATTATAATGCCACCCTCAGTTGTTGTTTTTTAACAGAGAAATTAAAGTAAAGTTTTACCTTTGGGTCAAACCTTGGATCCTTGTAGGCATCTGTAATATTCAGAGTCTGGATGAAGGACAACAAGACACAAGACAAGGAAAATAGTTGTATTTCATTTCAAAGATAATCAATAGTTGATATAAGCAAATAGTGTGGTAATGAATGAACTTTATGTATTAGTACATTTATTTAAATACACCTAACCGACAAAAATAAATTGGGCACTGTCACTCTTATATTATCTATTCTTTGCGTTATTAACCAATCTGCACAACAGATCTACAGCCAAGAGGGCCAAAATACATAGGTATACTGTATAATTAATAATACATGCTAGCTCAGTTTTCCTTTTTGTTTATTACGTTTTTTGTTTGTTTCTGGCTTTATCTGCGTTCATTGACCACTTGATAAGGGACTAGCTTGCCAATTTTGCCAATCATTGCCATTTTCATTCCTTTCGCAACTTCTAATGTATGTCATTATGTTCATGCATTTGTAAGAACATGCCGATCATATTTTAGTAAATTGTAAAAATGTATGAATCTTACCTCCCCTGTTGTTGCCACATACCCTGTGATGCCAATATGAATAGGGAATCTGCACCCATTGCTAGGAACGAAAATACAAATAAGTGAGATGATATAATAAAGACACACAATATAAACACTGGAAAGAAATGGAGAAAAACATGCTGTTGAACTCATGCTTGTTGAATAATAATGAAGAATTTTGAAACAATTGGTTATTTTCAAGTCCTCTACACCCTTTGTTGAAATATTTATATGCCCAATCAAACAGTTTCATTGTTCTAAATCAATTGTAAATTTATGTTTTAGAGCTTTTTCAAAGTGTGAAAATGAACATAAATTAAATCATAATTGTTATCCATTTTGCACATTAAAATGCATAAATGTTACACAAGTAAACAAGTAAAGTAGATATTTATAAATACAATTTATACATAAATTGGTATATAAAAGGAATGTTGGACAAAATTGTATGATATTATCATAAAATGTGATACTGTACTCAGATATTACTCATGATGGTTTGATACCAACTCGGCACTACACAAAGCAAAGATCAGTGTACTTATATACTCTATGAAGTTGTGATATTGAAAAATAAAACAACTCGATTCAATAAAAAAAAAAATGCATTACTGGCTCAATAACATGGTTCTAGTGTGTATGGAAACATCATTCCTTATCCAAGTTGGGCACCAGACCCAGTACAATCAAGGAGTTATGAGTTAGCTCATACATCCTTGGTACAATGGCCTTCACTGAACTTATGAAACTCACAGTAAATTATTCTCAGAAAGCATTTACAAAATGCAATCTAATCCTGATCAAAGCAAGCTCTAAATTAAATCCACCCACCATGAAAAATGCATTCATGGAGGACTAGATTATATCCATCAGCTGACCTGTTTCTTTGTTAGTTTGATTCACTCTATCAAATAAACAAAACAAATACACACAATAGGAAAATCATACCTTCTTATTTTCAACAAGAACACATTTCAGTAGTTCTGAATTTATTGATCACTTCTTATATTCAATTTCCTTGTCTCTTCCTATTTGATATTTCATCCAGGATATTCACGTGATCCTTTTCCTTGTTCCCTTCTAAATCTGATTTTTACCCCCCTTCCTTCCCCTCACTTTCCGTCCATGACATTCTGCTTGGTATTAAAATGGAGTCTCCCAGAATGGAGTCTCCCTTACTTTCCATATATGACATTCTGTTTGGTATTACAATGGAGTCTCCCAGAATGGAGTCTCCCTCACTTTCCGTATATGACATTCTGTTTGGTATTACAATGGAGTCTCCCAGAATGGAGTCTCCCTCACTTTCCGTATATGACATTCTGTTTAGTATTACAATGGAGTCTCCCAGAACGGAGTCTCCCTCACTTTCCGTATATGACATTCTGTTTGGTATTCTAATGGAGTCTCCCAGAATGGAGTCTCCCTCACTTTCCGTATATGACATTCTGTTTGGTATTACAATGGAGTCTCCCAGAATGGAGTCTCCCTTACTTTCCGTATATGACATTCTGTTTGGTATTACAATGGAGTCTTACAGAATGGAGTCTCCCTTACTTTCCGTATATGACATTCTGTTTGGTATTACAATGGAGTCTTACAGAACGGAGTCTCCCTCACTTTCCATATATGACATTTTGCTTGGTATTACAATGGAGTCTTACAGAATGGAGTCTCCATTGTATTGTTCAGTCTATGTACCATACTACTATCAGGCTAGTTTGAAAAACTTGCAATATAGCTTCTAAAGCATACATGTATACCATATTTGTAGTGAAGCAAACTGAAATCCTGACGCACAGCCATTTGTTGCTCACCGCAGAACATCAACACGCACGAACCAAATCAGATTTGGTTCTAAACCAGAACGCATTTCACTACTTAATTTCAGATATGCGTACAAGGGACAGTATTTGTGTCACTTTTGAGTTCATTAATGATGCTGATGAACATTTAACAAACAAATATTTCTTGTATGGCTATTTAAAATGTGAAAATATAATGGTTGTGACTTACTCTTTGCCATTGTGAGGCCCTTTGTTTTCAAGGTCTGCTTGCTCCATTTCGAAGACTTGGGAGAAGATACTCTACACAGGTAAATAAATAAACAACAACAATATGATATGAAAATATGAAATAAAGTGTTTCAGAATAACTTGGTGAATTCGATTTCTGCATTTATCATAAACTGACAACTAAACATTAGGCTGTACTTATCATTTCCATGCTGTTTATTATATAATTGCTGTTTACTAAAACTGTTGGCACTTTTTAATTGTTCATACTTCAAAAACTTTGTCATGGATTTGAATCATATTGTAGCAGAAGATACCTGAAAAAGAGACAAAAAGTTAGCGTGATGCGGCCCTGTTGCATAATTCCCACTAGATTTCACATAATTAAGTAGAAATTAGGTTGAAAAAAACGCTTCTATGCAAAATCATAATGAAAACTTTCGGGCCAAAATGAGCAAAAAATAAAACCGCATATTTTGTGTGCGGATCGTGTTCCACCGTGCGTAAATCCTCTCTCCCCTTCTCTCTTTAAATCCTCTCTCTCGCTCTCTCTCTCTTTAAATTAGAAGACTCGCGCGCTCACACACAAAACAACGCATGTATACAAGTCATACACACGCTCTGCACAGAAATCCTCTCTCCCTCTCTCTCTTTAAATGATGTCATCGGTACTCCTTTTGTGATTGGGAGAAAAGTTTGAAGAAAAAATGATCACTGGATTTTTGACCAATCAGAAGAAGTTTTATATCATCGGAAAGAGAATTTATCCAACTTTCCATAACCGTTCACCCCATGGTTCAACGAACTTTTGATCACGCATGATCTGTGAATAAAGGTTGCAGGGTCTCAAAATTCACGCAAATTTCGAGCATTTCTCATAGGCAAATCGCTTAACAGTGACATGTTTGAGAAAAAAATGATCACTGGATTTTGACGGAAATAAGACGAAATATATATCAGTGGAAAGATAATGAAATAAACTTTCAGAATCCGTTCACCCCATCGTACAACACCCGCTCCTTACAGAGATATGAATGATTTATTACGAAAATGTAGCTGAAATTATGTGTACTTCCCGTGTTATAGCGAGCGTGCGGTTCGCACGGGGGGCAAACGCGCGAAAGTTTTCATTATGTTGAAAGCTGAGCACAAGTGTGTACACAAGTGTGTACCACACAACAGTTTATGTCTGCCGACTCCAGCCAGCAATCTGGTTGCGCCTGATCTTTTTAAATCCAGTCTACTATTGATGAGTGAGCAGACAATGCTGAATCCTGAATATGTCAGGCAAGCCCTAATGGAATGCCAGGCCCCTCTTGGTGAAAGTGACAAATGCCATTATATGATACACACTCACTGACTTGTGCACAGCTTCATTATTTTGTACAGAAGGTTCTTTGGACCAAATTTTGCAATGCAACCACACCCAATAAAAGTGTACACTTTTCAGCTATCTTCTGCTACAATAATGAATGGAATGCATGTCATACTTTTTTAATTATTCACGTTCAAAAGTGCCAAGAGTTTTTATCAACACCCAGTATTTGCAATTAATTATTTTGTTGAACGTGTGGAACATGTTGCCCTTTCTGTGCTTATGTGCTAAATGTGCCAAACGGCACAAATGTTGCATTGTAAAGTAATAAAGTTGTACTGTGCTGTTAACTGCTGTAACATGCTACACAAATCAAGATTGCCCTTACACAGGGGTCCATATCCTGGCAAGGAAAGAATTAGTATGTATCAATCTATTTAAAAATAATGAGAGATTTTCTATCAAATAATCAAATGTCCATGACAGTTTCACAGAATAATAGACACTCCACACAGATAAAAGGGAGCAAAAGTTAAACAAACCGAATAAGTGATTGCACACTGGTTAAGAAAGGGGACAGTAATCATTATGGTAGTAATATATTGACAACAAAAGGCTCACTCTTCATGCTATGTATTCACATGCATCTTATATGTGTATTATTACCACCAGTCATTCTCATAGTCCTAATTACACTATACAAAACAGCATTTCAGATGTCAATCAACACCATCAAATAATAATGATACCCTCTACTTCCTATAATGCATCTCCTTCCCTGTACCCCTAGCTGCCTCTTCCTCCCTCATTCAATACATTTTCCCATTCCAATTTCAATTTCAATTATTCCAACCATTTACAGAATCACTAACAAAAGAACAGACATTTTACAAATGGGTGAGGAGCCCCCAGAAAGCATAGCCTGTGAAAGGGGCACCCTAAATATTATAGAAAATACATATTGAGCATAATTTACAACAATATATGTGTCCATTTTAAATGATTGCATCACATAGACACCACCCTTTAGAGAGTAGACAGGGGAAAGATAAATAGTGTGTGTGTGTGTGTGTGTGTGAGAGAGAGAGGGAAATAGTGAAGCCCAGACATACCGGTAGGAATGATAACAGACAGTAGACAGAATAATCATCACATTTGAATTGTCCAACACCAAGGGTCAATGTCAATTTGATGGTACAGTAGAATTGTTTGGGTTGATCTGTCTGTATTCTGTGCCTGCATGAATCCAGTGTGCATTTGGCATTTAGACAAAAACCTAGCCACCTGAACCCATACTGACCCCAAAAACTGACCTCAAACCAACAAAGTTGGGGTGGTGTTTATTTACTGTCGGTTTCAGTTAGATATGTTATGGGGATGAGCACTGTAATTCTAAAATTACACAAAATAGATTCTCTCAAGTAACTCCAAAATACACCCCTAACCTTCAAAAGCCAGCCACAAGACCAACACTAAACCAAACAACTAAAATCAATAACAAATCTATTTCACGAAGCTGATATTGCTGAATATTAGACCAGGGCCTCATAATCTAAACATCAACAAATGATCTTACAATAAATTGCTTGATAATACAATTTATTAATTGATCATACCATAAATCATTTGATTTATTTGACTTTGTTCAAGGGGTTCTATTATTCATGCATTATTACAATGCAATATTACATAAGCTGTTATAGAACATTGTAAAGATACTGTCCTCTATTTATGAAAGCCAGACTTTCTTTAGTGGCAAGATAAACTTCACAAGATTAAAAACAAAAATTGATAGAGACTTCAATCAAAATATCACAATAAACATATATCGACAATCAATATTAATATACAATATCTGATATAATTCAATAATTTATGTAATGATTCTCCTTGATGTATAGAAAATGAAGCTGTTTTTTCCACCTGTTTTGTATTGAACAAAGGTGAACATTTATTTAAGATTTCATCACCTACTGCCCACTGATTTTGACTACAATCATCAAGCATTCTGGAATGCCTTTCAGGCAGTGGCATCAATAAAGTAGTTCACATTTGAAATGAAAAATGAACAAATAGTTTTTTTCAGCACGGACATCGATCTGTAATTGATACCTATTCATCGGGGAATGATCTATTCATTCATCCCCCCTGCACAATAGGTATTACGTAAGGATCACTCATCACTGCTTACAATGGTGGTCCCGTACATGATCAAAGATGTTAATGAATGGAATTTTGCCTCTCTTTTTTAATTACTGTTTTGAAAAGTTGTTTATGATGTGTATCCATTAATATATTGCTTACCTTTCTTTATTATTTGTATTATTATATTGTATCATGTGATTATGTTGCAAATAAAATGAATCAGAATCAATGTCTTTTGAACATAGGTTGGTTTAGAGATGAGGAAGCTTTGTCCCATGTGATGCAATGCATCCAACACATTAGAACATGCATGAGAGAATGGCGTAACACATACACACCTGGGACATTAATGAAACATATCAAGCTCTTGAGGAGTGGGTTCTCTGACGATAACAGACATGCCCTTATTAAAGATTTATCCAGTTTACCTGGATGTTTTAAAACAGATCCCAGTCACAGCGTCATTGGTCAAAAAAAAGGGGCCTAATGCTGCTCTGACACTGTGGCAAATATCCTTGCCAAGGGCTTCCGAATGCAAATTGTCACCAATTCGCAATGATCGCCTGACATCGACGTGTATATCCGTAATCATCGCGGTCGTTCATGGGTTTTGCGAATGTTTGAAATACGTTGCAAATTTGCCAAAAATCATATGGACCTTACAATTACTTGAAACTCGGTTCGCATAATTTCTTGCAAATGCTTACGAATGACCTTGCGTATCTTGCGAATGCCTTACAAATGAAACGACTACACAACTCATACATGGCGAATAGGACAAGGGGCTACCCTAAAGCGACATCACCCAGGGCGAATGTAACAAATACCTATGAATGCCCTTGCAAGTTTTACAAATGTCTTATGATCACTGCAAATGCCTTGTCATCAATAAGATTGGCTTGCGATTGCTTATGAAAATGGTGAGAAAAGAATGAGAGTATGCTTCCTTGCAAATTGTAGGAGCATGTTCGTAATATTCGCAACACCCATGAACGAACGTGAATGCTTGTGAACTCCTACAAATGTTTTTTCGATTTGTAGGCATTTGTAACATTTGCAAAGGATTTTCAAGAAATTAGGCAAATGGATTGATAAGTTATCATATTAAAGGTTCATATCATTTTCAGTGAATTGGCCGCATATGTTAAATGTTCATATTTGCAACAGTGTGAGAGCATTATTAGGAGTGATTCTTAGCAATAGAAATGACATCATGAAATATTTACATGGTATACTTGGGTGCCTTTAAACAGCCTAGGCACAACATAATTAGGAATGTCATTTATCTGCTTTTGTTTATTGTCAACCATTGACGTGTGGGGAAATGCATGTTATTTCTAAAATCATGTTTAATAGAATAATAATATTAATTACATTATGTCATTAATTTGTCCCTTTGCCTAGTTTCCTCAAACAGAAGACAAAGACCCGGAATAAAGCACTCCAATTTTGCTAGCATGGATGTGTGGAATGATTGGATCGCCTTTGCTTATGATGATGATGATGATGATCAGGATGATGATGATGACGATGATGATGATGATAAGATAAGATAATGATATACTGTAGATGTTTATGTTTATGATAAAGATGATGATGATGCCGCTGCTGATGATGCTGATGATGATGATGATGATGATGATGATGATGTGTTAAAGAGGACGAAGGGAAGGAAGAAATGGAGAGAAGGATGATGATAATAATGAAGTGGTGGTAACAATGGAGAAGACAAATATAAGAAAGAGGATGCGATGATGATGACAATGACGGTGATGACGATGATGATGATGATGACAATGACGGGGATGATGATGATGATAGTGATGATATTGATGATGATTATAATGATGATGGTGATGATGATGATGATGATGATGATGATGATGATGATGATGATGATGATGATGATGATGATGATGATGATGATGATGATGATGATGATGATGATGATGATGATGATGATGATGATGAAAATAATGAAGTAGTAAAGAGGAGAAGGAAGAGATATACATGAACAAAAAGAATGAATGTTGAAAAGGTCATAAAAGAGAAGAAAGAAAAAAGGATTATAGTTACAAAAATATAAATATGATCCGATGGGCGTTTGACTACAGACCTAGAGGACCAAAGTTTGTACCCAATAGATGTCCCATCATGTCTGTACCTTAGCAAGACATTAAACCCACATTGCTGCCATTTAAACAGGAGAATAAATGGGTACCTAGTTGGGTGTACATTAGTCTGTGTGCTTTGATGTGACTGCTTTTGGCTAGTATGCTCCCCAGGGAGTTGAGATGGTGTGCAAGATTATGCATATTTAAACAGGGTAAAACTACAAGTAATTAGGTATATGCATTTGTAATGCTTTTATGCACTACCTATATAAAAAAATGTACATTTATATTATTAAAGAAGCAGTAAGGAGGATAGAGGGAGGGTAGGAGGATGGAGATGTGGTAACAGAGAAGAAAGGGAAAGTGTTAGAGAGAGACGGAGAGGATGTCGATGAGGCATAAGAGGAAAAGGAGGAAAGTAATGACAAAGAAGAGGATGAGTGCAAAGTGAAATGGGGACTAAATGTGAATAAAGGAACAGGTAGTACAGGATAGAAAGTTCAGCAGGGTGGGCAGAAAAGCAGAGGGAGAAAGATAGTGCAAGTAAGTCTTATGAATGGAGCCCTGTTATCTTATCTTTACGGGACTTGAAGTGACATATCATATGAACTCCCTTGATTTTCATAACATCTTACTATGCATCTCCCGTTAGTCATTTTAGGAGCTAGTTGAACACAAAAAAGGTGTTCTTTGATGTACCAATTATTGTAACGGCAACGCATTATGTCAAACCAAAAGGATACAACAACACAGAGAGGATATTTAGATAAATGTATGAATCACTGCAAACAAACTTAAAAAGACAATCACAACAAATCCACATGATGTATGGTTACAAGAAAACAATGTTCAAACATTAAGAGATGGGTTGGACTGGAGCTTTGTAATAACAAAAGGAGCCACTAAACAGATAAATCTTAATATCATATCATCATCAGTTAATATACAAATCTGCAAATTAATATTGTAAATCAAGTAAAGAGGAAAGGTTTCCTAATATCAATTCTGATTTAACAGAACCACAAAATAAATTGAAAGTCATACGATATGTGATTAAAACCACATTCCTATGATTCGAACAGATCGTAACTAACAAATGTCAACAAAAATGGGTACACAAATAGGCATTAAAACATATTATTGTTTCCCTGATGGAGAAGGTTTTGATTTTGGTATTGGATTCAAGCCCGATCTATCTCGGCTTGGTCTTCAAAAGGTTCCTCCCTTGCATATTATTTGCTCACAATACACAAATCCATCATGCTTGATCTTGCTTTGGTTTTGTTTTAACAAGTTGAGTTTGGGGGCTTGATATTACAACACTGCGCAACAAAGAACATGGCACATCCACAAGACTCATCCCAGGAAGACAAGGAGGGGTACAAAAAATGGCTACATTATAATGCTTGTTATTAGAAGATTCAAAATCACTATCAGTGTACTAGGAGGATGTGATCCATGAACTTTGTCAAATTCAATCAAAATCACTGGGAGCTTTCCCACTTCTCTTGTACCCTGTTATAATATTTGGCTTAAATGGTAACAGAAGAATGAAATGAGTTTTGATTTTTCAAATGTCTCCCTAATTATGGAGACATTGAATTATATAGATATTCAAATTACGAACATAGATTGAATTGAAAAGCGTTCCGGAATGCTTTTCAAAATTTTAGTCAAAAGTATTCAAATATTCAAATTTGAATACTTTGATCGCTCATAGTATCCATATTTGGATACTTCATGCAAACGATCAGGAATACAATTTGACATCAATTTCACCTTTTTTTTTCATTAGAAAAATATTGGTTCTTTATCTACGAAAATATCACATATCATTCAGAAGAATCTTACACTGAATTAGTATACGATTGAAGTCTTAAATATAACTTTTGGAAAAAATCTTATGTTCAAGTTAATGGATCACTTTTGTTGGTATGAATATTGTATAAAGGCAATCAGAAGACAAATAGCATGATTAAACATATATATATATGCAAATCATGATAACCCAATGTGTTGATATAATGGTTTTGCACTTATTAAACTTACAAATTAACAAACCTGTACGATGCATTTTGCAACACAATTCAATACAAATAGGAATCAGTGAGATATTTCACAAACGCCATACTGGTTACATCCAGAAATCAAAAGAAAGATACATATATGGATAAGGAGGAATTGGTATACGGGCTAAATTATCAATCCACGCCAACTCCTTTAACAACAAAAACAAACAAAAACTGAAAAAATATCAACCCTTTACATGGCTGCATGCATACAAAAATTACACTCATCAACCAAAACAAAATGCATGGCATGGAAGATGCAGATGTATATTTGATCTGCGCGTCCTCAAAAGAAGACCCTACCAAGACCATGGTCTGGCTAGAGTGTCAGGATGCTTGGCAACTTGAAGACCAAACAAATCTGACCAGGCCATGACCAATTCAAATAGGTTGAAATACTGATTGCACAGCAAAGTGAAAAATATACACAAATGTCGTTAATATCAAGTCAATGGCAAGCAGATATATATGCAAGCATTCCAATGTTCACACAGTGCTGCCCAAAGTAAGTCCAAGTCCAAAACAAGAAAATGCATCTCCATTTATACAGCCAGGCCATACAACTGTGGTACATATCTAGCAACCAACCATACACCCCGTAGCCAACAGCAGTCACAGTATGAGTCAAAATAACAATATACCCTTACATAAATTCATTCATTACTATGTGATATGGCAAACGGTCCACTTTTAACGGCCCAATTTTAACGGTCTTGAGTCCACTTTTTATTGTACAGAATGATGTACAAGGCAAGCAATACTACTCACTGCAAACAGAGTCCTTAACCCATTCACTACGAGATTCTGACATCCCCATAGACTTTGTACATAGCCCACTCGGGTTCCCGTAACCAACGGGATCTCTAGTCATTTTGAAATGTTGATTTATCTTTTGCAGTGAGACAAACAATTAAGATACATCATGGCTACCGAAATTCTGAGAAATTCATGAATTATGCCATAAACACAACAACATAAGTGCTAAAATCACTGAAAGATAAGTACCCTAAAAAATGTTGTAACCAACCAGTACTAATAATAATTCAGATGTGTAAAACAGGCCCATAGCCAGGGGAGTACGCACTCCCCAAAATTAAAAAAGGGTCCACTTTTCATCGGTCTCAGGTCCACCGTAGTCTTGGCCAGGCCTCAAAAGTTTTGGGCGACAGAACCTCCTCCCCCCACCCCCCCCCCCCCCCCCCCCCCTTACACGACTCGACCAGTGGTCTTGGCCACGATCGGTCTCGGTCCCGTTTTTGTAAATCACGCATCCCCCCTTGGAAAATCCTGGCTAAGGGCCTGGTAAAAATAATATTTACTGTATCAAATAAAAATTTGTTTCCTTGAGTAAAGTTTGATACACATAAAACTAGTTTTGGATACAAACAAATATCTTGTTCATAATGGAAAAGTTTAATTAAAGG
This sequence comes from Echinarachnius parma, assembly GCA_037951105.1. NCBI lineage: Eukaryota > Metazoa > Echinodermata > Echinoidea > Clypeasteroida > Echinarachniidae > Echinarachnius > Echinarachnius parma. Next base: position 175,112 of record JBAMJV010001220.1, on the reverse strand, counting down.
AAAAGAATATACATATCTTGTCTGTCTTTAATCAAGGAATTCCTAGCATCCGGTTAGGTTGAAGTTAATGGATCACTTTAATAAAATAAAATGCATGTTTGCCACTAAAAATTAGGTCTTTGGCGTGGGTTGCTGGGTTGGAGAGATTTATCCATTTCAATGAACAATTAATTATACTCAATCCATTTCTTTGTTCCATCATCAATTAATTTTCAGAATAAACAACTAATTACTTCATTGGTTAGTTTTGAGGCTAATTATTACTGTCTATGCAGTGGAAATGAAAGTGACCAGGAGACAGTGAGACATGGAGGAAACAAACACAGTTGAGTACAAAGGGTAAACAAACAAGCAACTGCATTGCAGTAGAATGGGATTGGAACTGAATAGAAGTCCATAAGCAAACTATCAATATTTCTAGGCTTTCCTAATTACCTGCAATAATTTCTTAGGGGACATGAATTTAAAACTAGAGCTAAACTGTCACGTCTTTATGTACATTATCAAGTAAGATATACACCTAGCATCAAATTAATAGTCAGGGGTTAGGGTTAGGTTCCCTAAAGGTTCTTTCCCTAAAAACTGGTCAGATTAACAAAAAATAAAGACATACCACAGGTTGTTAAATGGGTTAAACAAAAACGGACACATCACAACACATGCCTGGTAATATGGACATTCAAGCACACATATGATCAAAATGTATAAAGCATCCACAGTGATGCTGCATGGACATACCAACTATTGATTCAGCCAAGGATCTGGCAGGACCTGGTCATCAACACTGGCTCTTAATATTTACATCCATGAGTCAAGAAGGAAATTATTTTTGTCCATGGCATGGTCCTGAACACGTATGATCTTTGTAGATAGTATTAGCTATAGTCATCAAGTATCTAATCAGAAAACTTGGCGTATCAGGGTTATGGTATCATTGGTAAAGGGCTTAGATATGATGATCAATGATATTAGACACTATAAATCAAGTTACCCATAAATTGATTGTGTCTGCGCGCCCTTTTCTGCCTTTGTGAGACAGATTTACACAAACATGTACCAAAAAAAGTTAACCTACTTTCTTGTTGTGCGCAGTATGCGCGCACTACAAGCGTATGCGCGATCTTCACAATCTTGGAATGCAACCCCCCAAAAGTCTAGTCATTAAGTGAAATTTAAAGGGGGAAAAGGACAATTCGTGGCACCAAGATGAATGACGCTCGTGAAAATCTTGTTTTGTGGAATCGGCGTTAGTTTTAGTGACCCTCTTCTAAATTTGAGTCGGAAATTACAAATATGGACTATAAGGCCGAAGTGAAATCACGTCTAGGTAGCTCATGATCTAATCACATCTATAGAAGTATCGCTTAGAACGAGTAGTAATGCAAGGTTGGAGACCGCTCAGTCATTACTTTGCATGTAATCGACAGCGAACGCAAGTGACGTCAGCAATGTACAAAGTCAATGGTGAGCCAAACCGAGTGGCTTCCAGCCTAGGAAAAGCCAATTTTTGCAGCGCTTAAAATCACATATTTTCGTTTGAATGACCAGTGTCATAAAGATATTATAAAGGAAAGTCCATGAAAGTCTAAGTCCATGAAATGGTCAACTCTTTGAAATATTTTCAGTCAATCAAAGAAGTGAGCGGTTGCAAGCCCTTCTATGGTATCATTTCAGAATATTGTCTGTAGAGAGTACTTTCAGGCTCAAATTATGAGCTTAAAAAGAGAGTGTGGACAATTAAATTGTGGCGATCCTGGGCAAACATACTGACAGGGAGCCTCAATACTGCCTCCAGAGACGTAGACGCAGTTAGACATCTACACTGAGCCAAACATACTGGCAGGGAGCCTCAATACTGCCTCCAGAGACTAGACCAGTTAGACATCCTTTCATCCAGCAATCCTGAGCCAAACAGACTGGCAGGGAGCCTCAATACTGCCTACATAGACTAGACCAGTTAGACATCTACACTGAGCCAAACAGACTGACAGGGGGCCTCAATACTGCCTCCAGAGACTAGACCAGTTAGACATCTTTCATCCAGCAATCCTGGGGCAAACATACTGGCATGGGAGCCTCAATACTGCTTCCAGAGACTAGACCACTTAGGCATCTACACTGAGCCAAACAGACTGACAGGGAGCCTCAATACTGCCTCCAGAGACTAGACCAGTTAGACATCTTTCATCCAGCAATCCTGGGGCAAACATACTGGCAGGAAACCTCAATACTGCTTCCAGAGACTAGACCAGTTAGACATCTTTCATGCAGCAATCCTGGGGCAAACATACTGGCAGGAAACCTCAATACTGCTTCCAGAGACTAGACCAGTTAGACATCTTTCATGCAGCAATCCTGGGGCAAACAGACTGGCAGGGAGCCTCAATACTGCTTCCAGAGACTAGACCACTTAGGCATCTACACTGAGCCAAACAGACTGACAGGGGGCCTCAATACTGCCTCCAGAGACTAGACCAGTTAGGCAGCTTTCATCCAGCAATCCTGGGGTAAACAGACTGGCAGGGAGCCTCAATACTGCCTACATAGACTAGACCAGATAGGGAGCCTCCATGCAGCAATCCTGGGGCAAACATATTGGCAGGAAACCTCAATACTGCTTCCAGAGACTAGACCAGTTAGACATCTTTCATCCAGCAATCCGGGGGCAAACATACTGGCAGGGAGCCTCAATACTGCTTCCAGAGACTAGACCAGTTAGACATCTTTCATGCAGCAATCCTGGGGTAAACAGACTGGCAGGGAGCCTCAATACTGCCTACATAGACTAGACCAGATAGGGAGCCTCCATGCAGCAATCCTGGGGCAAACATATTGGCAGGGAGCCTCAATACTGCCTCCAGAGACTAGACCAGTTAGGCAGCTTTCATCCAGCAATCCGGGGGCAAACATACTGGCAGGGAGCCTCAATACTGCTTCCAGAGACTAGACCAGTTAGGCAGCTTTCATCCAGCAATCCGGGGGCAAACATACTGGCAGGGAGCCTCAATACTGCTTCCAGAGACTAGACCAGTTAGACATCTTTCATGCAGCAATCCGGGGGCAAACATACTGGCAGGGAGCCTCAATACTGCCTCCAGAGACTAGACCAGTTAGACATCTTTCATCCAGCAATCCTGGGGCAAACATACTGGCAGGAAACCTCAATACTGCTTCCAGAGACTAGACCAGTTAGACATCTTTCATGCAGCAATCCTGGGGCAAACATACTGGCAGGAAACCTCAATACTGCTTCCAGAGACTAGACCAGTTAGACATCTTTCATGCAGCAATCCTGGGGCAAACAGACTGGCAGGGAGCCTCAATACTGCTTCCAGAGACTAGACCACTTAGGCATCTACACTGAGCCAAACAGACTGACAGGGGGCCTCAATACTGCTTCCAGAGACTAGACCACTTAGGCAGCTTTCATCCAGCAATCCTGGGGCAAACATACTGGCATGGAGCCTCAATACTGCTTCCAGAGACTAGACCACTTAGGCATCTACACTGAGCCAAACAGACTGACAGGGGGCCTCAATACTGCCTCCAGAGACTAGACCAGTTAGGCAGCTTTCATCCAGCAATCCTGGGGCAAACATACTGGCATGGAGCCTCAATACTGCTTCCAGAGACTAGACCACTTAGGCATCTACACTGAGCCAAACAGACTGACAGGGGGCCTCAATACTGCCTCCAGAGACTAGACCAGTTAGACATCTTTCATCCAGCAATCCTGAGCCAAACAGACTGGCAGGGAGCCTCAATACTGCCTCCAGAGACTAGACCAGTTAGACATCTTTCATGCAGCAATCCTGGGGTAAACAGACTGGCAGGGATCCTCAATACTGCTTCCAGAGACTAGACCAGTTAGACATCTTTCATGCAGCAATCCTGGGGTAAACAGACTGGCAGGGAGCCTCAATACTGCCTCCAGAGACTAGACCAGTTAGACATCTTTCATCCAGCAATCCTGAGCCAAACATACCGGCAGGGAGCCTCAATACTGCCTCCAGAGACTAGACCAGTTAGACATCTTTCATGCAGCAATCCTGGGGCAAACAGACTGACAGGGAGCCTCAATACTGCTTCCAGAGACTAGACCAGTTAGACATCTTTCATCCAGCAATCCTGAGCCAAACATACTGGCAGGGAGCCTCAATACTGCCTCCACAGACTAGACCAGTTAGACATCTTTCATCCAGCAATCCTGGGGCAAACACTCTGACAGGGAGCCTCAATACTGCCTCCAGAGACTAGACCAGTTAGAAATCTTTCATGCAGCAATCCTGGGGCAAACATACTGGCAGGGAGCCTCAATACTGCTTGCAGATATATACAATTGAAATACTTTCATAATCTGTAATAATAAGTTTTAAGCACGAATGAAACCAATTTTTTGAACCCACAAGCATCCAGTGTAGAAAGGATACCTCAGAACTTGTGCAATTTTCATATCTAGTCCAAATTTATTTATTTGTGCGTACTAGTGCAATGATATGAATTGCTTGGTTAATCATCACGCTGAAATGGATGAAATCTATTTTTTAAATGTTAACTGGACTTTCAACATGTGATTGACCTTTTAACTCATGACCCTAAAATGTAATTTGATTATTGTGGCTCCAGTAGACAATAGAAATCCTTAAATCATCCTTAAGATATCACAATTACAAACTATTTTTACATACATAATGAGCCCTGTGACCTTTGACCTCATGACCCCAAATCTAGTTTGTTCATTGGCTCCTCAAGCTTCATCAAGGTACCAGGTTTGATAGTTAATACATCAATAGATTTATGATATTTCACAATAATGAGTTAGACCTTTGAACTTTGACCTCATAACCCCCAAAAGCTCACCAAGATACATAGGGGCTACTGGTACCAAGCTGGATAGTTCTTGACATATCATGATTGCAAGCTGAAATATGTATGCATATATAATGAGCCATGTGACCTTAGATCTTTGACCTGACCCACAAATCATATTAGTTCATTGGGTCCTAAAGATATATACTAGTGCCTTGTGTGATTGTACTTATTAACTGGTTCTTGATATATTGCAATATAAAGCTATGTATGCATATATAATGAACCCTGTGACATTGGACCTAATCACTCACACCAAGTTGGACATTTACCCATCCACTGGTTCTCAAGATATTGTGAACACCTTAGCTGAATCTGTCGTTGTTCAGGGAGGAACAACAGAAATAGCTTGCAGATCTATATAATATGCCACTTATTCCCAAACAAAAAGCACTTGCTAATTTGAAATGTATACAGCACATTGCCAATTTGAAGACAGCCATATAACAGGGTGATCAAGGTGAGAAGGCTTGTAAACAAGTAGGTAGTGCTATAACCAGCAATGCTACATCAAAACAATGCATGTGGGTCCAAGAGGACAGGAGAGGACAGCTGATACTGTGGCCAATTTAGAGAATGCATTTACAGCCAGTTGTTATTTTAAGGATCAACATAGTTGGTCAGTATGAGTGTGAATGAATATATAGAATTATAATGCTGTCTATAGATGTTATGTTTCAATGTAAATGAGTAAGAAAATAGGACATTAGGACATGCAGACACACCAAGCTGAAACAGCAAAAGGGTTACACACATGCCAGAGTAGGTATGAGTGGGAATAAATCGGAGGGAGAGGTTCACATGTGTGCAAAGTGTCAGAACTCCAGGAGATGAAAATAAAAGTGGACAAAAGTTGGTGATTAAATAGAGAAAATGGAAATACAGAAGAGTATAGGATTGAAAAAAAAAGGTAAGTGTAAATGTGGAAAATGAAATCTACCGTCTGTTCTTTACTGGCCATCCGCTTATTTCTCTTTTTCTGTGAATAAAAAAAAGAGTAAAATCAACAAAAATATGGAGAGAATATTCATGACCGAGTTATCCCTTTCCATTTGGTGACTGATAACCCCTTTCAGTGTAATAATTATATAGCTTGTCCTTACTGTGGCAATGAGAGAGTTAAGGGAGATATATGACCATGTATGGACAACACACCATGGAATCGCATGAATGATGGCAAGAGATATGAGTGGGGCTACAATATGACACGTATGCATGAAAATTTTACATTTTGCATTAATTCAATCAGTTATGTATTATATCTCCCCTTCTGCAGAATAAAAATAGTAAGAATGAAATATTAAAAAGCAGAATGATATCATTGCACTGATCAAATACATTTTACGATTTGGCATTAAAAGTTCATATTTCATTAGCTGTTTGAAAATAAACAATGAAGTTATCCTTTACTGTATATGCGTTTATTCAATTGTTCATTTTAACAGTAACAAACATATTAATGGTACAATAAAACCAAAACTAATCTCAAATGACTAAAAAAAACAAATACTATTTGCATATCTGTTTGTTCATCATAACACTACAATGGTAAGAGAAAGAATAGATCATATGCGGGGTAGCCAAGGGAATGGCATACTTTCGGAAAATCACTTCTTTCAGCTGCAGTGATATTGTTAATGAGCATTCTTGACATGAATTGGTAGTTTAGCTGGGGAATGCACATTTACAAGGAGTATTGACTATGACAGATGACAGAGGTGATTACCTAGACATAGACCATTAGACCATGGATATACTAGCTGCAGACAATATTGCAGTAGATCAACTGAGTAAGTTAACCAACTTGCTCTGTATGTCAGAAGACACATTAACACAGTATGTTGATATCTACAGAAGATTACACTAGGCATCTTCTCTAGTGTTGACAACATGGAATCATGGCCCTAGACTTTTATATATAACCCAATGTCAGACCAGACAGTTACCTACAGGACAACACATATAACATTTATATGTGGGACTTGACATTTACAAAGAGGAACATATTTGGGAATACATTTCTGTATTATTTCACCATTGCAAAGGGAACCAAATCCACACCTCTTACTGCATCAAAGCCTATTTGTTACATTGATGATGTTAACAGTTTGTCAGGACATCTTAGGCAGTTTGCCTAGACAGTGACAGGGCTTGTAGCCTCCTATGCCCAGAGGGTAGCCTGATTTGCCAGATTTGAAGAGGATCAGATTTCATTCACAGTTTAATGTCAGCCATCTATGTGATGTATGTTGTAAGTGTGAGAAGCACTAGTGGTAGAGCCAGTGCATAGACACATAGGGGCTTGGGGCTAGTGAGTTCCAAAGAAGCATCAAAAGAGCCTCTCAAGTCCACAACATATCCCTGGTAATTATCACACATCACAGTGCAACACTCTTGTCTAATGCAAACTTGCTTGCAAAGTATCGAATATAATACAGATTTGATATATTCCCCCAGGTAGTTTTGTTTCTACAATAACCCTTTGCCACCCACGTATTAAGTCAATATAATAGGAAACCTGTTAACCATTGCATTCACAGGGGTGAACTAAACTTTGTTCGCTCTTCTGGATTGACAAAAATCAGTAAGGAACAAGTTCATTCCTAACAAGATTTTTTTTTATGTTGATTCTTTACATGCTGCGTCCATAAGCTCACTGTGCAAAGCTTTATAAACATTCTATGGTAATAATTAGTCCTTTATGTACAAAATAATAATCACTTCTGCATTGGATTCAAGATACAAAGTGAACTTGGAGATGATTAATGCTACCAAGGTAGAAGAAGCTAACATCCCCATTAAATATTTCATAATGAACATAAATTCTATAACCATCAATATCTGTATCATCATCATCTTCTTTATCTTCATCATCATCATCATCATCATCATCATCATCATCATCATCATCATCATCATCATCATCATCATCATCATCATCATCATCATCATCATCATCATCATCATCATCATCATCATCATCATCATCATCATCATCATCATCATCATCATCATCATCATCATCATCATCATCATCATCATCATCATCATCATCATCATCATCATCATCATCATCATCATCATCATCATCATCATCATCATCATCATCATCATCATCATCATCATCATCATCAACATCATCATTATCATCATCATCAATATCATCATCAACATCATCATCATCATCATCCTCATCATTATGTAGATAGATAGATAGATAGATAGAATTATAATAATAATTGGACAGACACGAATACACAGACACACAAACACACACAAAGTTATTACAAACACACACACACACACACATACCAATTTAAACATACACACTCATATAAACATGCATTTGTAACAAACTTACAGATCATACCTTATTTCCGCATGCTCAATACGAAACAAATATTTGCACAATAAGGCAGATTTTGGTGAATGCACATTATTTCATCAAATATTCTATTAGAAGAAGACAACCAGGAGGAGGAGGAGGAGGAGGAGGAGGAGGAGGAGGAGGAGGAGAAGGAAATGGGGAGAGGGAGGAGGAAGAAGAGGATATAGCTGGTATATCAACACATAGGGACTTTCGACTGAGGAATACAAGAGATAGACAGAGAAAGTAGAGGCAGAATGTGGTGGACATGTTTCCCACTGTGGGTTCTATCAGCTGTAGACAGGCCTGGACCACATGATGGACACTATCATCTTTCTGAGAATCAATTAAACCAGTATTCCTCCAATCAACAACTGCTCCAAAGAGACTACATCAACGATGTACGGGTACCTTTGTTAAACGGGAGGTAGTATGTTCATACATGCAACAAACGCTGTAGCTTATAATGTATTACGTCACAGTGTTGCGTGAGTGTCATGCTCATGCACATATCTGCTCGTTGTGAAGACATGCCTTCCCATAATGCTCCCTGGGGCATCACTTATTCCCCTTTATATAGCCCCCTTAAAGGGGTAGTTCAGGGGTATAGAGGGAGCTGCACAATTTTTTTGTGAGGTAGTGAAAAACTGAGTGTAACATTTGAAAGAACATCCAATTTTAATGGCAGAATAAACTTTATTTGATCAAAATCAGTTCAGAAACGGCTGAAATATCAATAAATATATCTGATCGGAATAAATCTGGGGCCAAGATTTATTCGATGATTTTTTTATATTTTTTTTTAAATACCTACTCTTTTTTTTTAATTTTCAAAAGAGGTTTTTTAATAGTTGTTGATGATCTCTTTATCTAATTATTATTTCAACAAAACATCACATGCAAAATTTTGTATGAAAAATGGTTGAAACCAATGCTTTTTTAGAGAGCGCCCTTTTGTGTTTTAATGGCTCTTTTTGTAAGATAACAGGCTTTTTAATAAGTCGTTTGTAATTTTCTATACTTTTCGAGCATGGTGGAGTTATAACTATTAGTTTGTAGTGTTATTGTGCAGGTTTTGGTTACTAAAGCTCAGCCTTACCAAAACTACTACCCCTTTAAAATGGAGAAAACATACAGCAACTTGCAGAGCGTTCATGACCATCATGCAATATTGTCTCTGATGACAAGACATCTTGCCAACACTAGTAATTGGAATGATTGCCACAAACAAACAAGTGAATACCAATGTATCTAACATAATGATATGATAATCCATATAAAAATATATGGCTATTCCTGAACAGGCTAAAACATTGTGTCTGATATGAAATAAGCAAGAGGTGGCTAGAGCCCTCTCCTCCCTTCACATCGATTGCATTGATCACCTCTTCCACTTATTGTATTGTCCCCTTTTGTTCATGGGGGATTAAGGGGATTAGGGACACCTTTTGTTACATTCAGGTACTCTCCTGCAAGATTCCTCAAGCAAAAATCAATCATGTTTTTGGAAGGATATGGTTTCATCATTTTTTGCAGTGTACAGTACATTACACAGTATTTCCTCTCTTCACATGTTCAAAGAGTTCATTTTGTGATGGTATGCAAATAAAAAATGAGCCATATCAATATCCAATACTGTAACATAAAAATATTTTTCATATACATTTTCTACAGAAAAGCTTTTATGTATAATTTGTTATCAATTTGATTAAATATCAAATTTACAAAGGCACATAAGGTGCTAAAACTATAACATTACAAAAATGTGTTTAAGGTAAGTGTCTTTATATTTTTAGGATGAAAGGACAGATTTAGAGCAGTTAAATCACTCTGAATAAATTCAGTATTTGTGTCCATTAACCCGTTAAAGCATAGCCTCTATTCTACTCTGTGGTTTCAGCAGATTAACAAATAATTTTGGTTAGTTTATTTTACACAAAGTGGATATGTTGAGTATTGCAAAAAATTATTATATATCTTGATTAAAAAACTCAAATAACAAAATTAAAAGAGATAAGGTGGCCATTTGTTTTGAAGGTAACACACTACTTAGAATAATTTATTAACAATGTTTTCCAACTACCTTTTGTATTGAGGCACACTGTACAAGAACTCAAAACAACATCTTATTTGTAAAAACTTTATCCTTACAAGCTTGATAGACTCAAAACATAATCTGTCCAATTTGTTTGTTACACTTTAAAATTTGAAGACAAAAATAGAACAACATGAGCCTAAATGACTGCAGATGAAATAGACAAGCTCCCCTTGGGAGACTTGAAGAGCACAGGTGAATAAGGATGTGAAAAGGGAGCCTAGAGTTGGTACTTGTGATATCAATGGGCCCCGTGGAAAGGGACAAGAGTATGGTCTTATCTGTTATTGATTAATCTTAACAACTCGTCTGCCTTCTCTTTTCACAGGCTCGTCTCATTTCAATGAACAGTGGGAAAGGCTCTTGAGAGTTAATAGCCCGGTCACATATCAACGGATTGCGCAAACGGATGTCAAACGGAGAGCTAAATTTTCCAACCGTTCTATATGTTTCTTGTCCGTTCCTTGTCCGGTGATGTACGTTGTTCTATGTTTTGTACATTAAGCTATGGAGACGACTTTCATCACCGGATAATTTAATTTCGCAAATTGTCTATTCGTTGGGCATACGTTTCCGATATCCGTTGATATTTTACCGGGCCATTAGCACTAGACTTCTCAGTTGCAATGAAGGGCTTACATACATAACACAAAGGTAAAGGTAAAGGTTTCCATACCCCAATTGACATAGAGGCACATCCGTCTCGTTTCGCTGCCTGCAACCTCCTCAAAATTAACTGGGAGCGCATTCTCCGCTCGGTCGACAGAGAGAGCTTATCAGAATCTGGTCCAAGTGAGATTGGAACCCACATCCTCTAATGCTGAATGCCTAATGCCCATTTAATAACAGTAATAAAGCTATTGAATCATGCAGTATTGATGCTCCAGATAATGTACATGCTATCTACATGCATATAGGACCCTGTATAAGGACTGCACTAGCTCCAACATAGGGACATTGCATCCCTTGCAGATATCCCCAGATATAATAATAATAATAATATATCGCACTTATATAGCGCCTAAGCGCATTATTACCCCTGGTCATATGGTACAGTTCAGACCCGCACGATTATCTTGTACACATTCTCAACTCCCCGGGGAGCATACTAGCGACAGGCAACCCTATAGGTGCACCAAGCTAATTTTCACCAGACCAGGTACCCATTTATACACCTGGGTAGAGAGCAGCAATGTGGATTAAATGCCTTGCTGAAGGAAAAACGGAGTGGGCAGGGTTCGAACTCGGGTTGTGGTCTAAGAAAATGTGTTATATACCAACATTATATAGTTTGTACAAGTTAAACCATTGATCAGGATAGTGTTTCTTTATGATTCAACATGTACCTTTACATGTAAGGTATGTCAACTAATTTAGGGAAAGTACAGACATACCACAGATATGACACAAATAAAGACAAGTCAAAAAATAAAATTTGACAATAAATTCCTTCAGCCATTATATGTGTCAAATATCCAGAAAAGACAAAACACATTTATGAAATACAATATAATTTGAATTCAAAGAAAATTACTACCTACTTTATAAAGATATCCATCAACTTGGTTTAATTCAACCACAATCATTTAGAGCTTCCACATTTATCCTGTACCTTATTGCTTGTTTGGCTTATGGTAATTGGTAAATGGGTTTTGATTTGTGAAATGTCTCCCTATTTATGGAGATATTTATGATTGAACTGTAGTTTTCCAGAACACTTTTCGATTGTAGTCAAAATCAATGGGCAGTAAGTGATAAAATCTGACTTAAATTTTCAAAATTGTTCACTAGGTAAACAGTGTTCTTTTATATGAAACTATCACACTTCATTCAGAAGAATCTTATAATGATATTGGTTTATGCTTGAAGTCTCCAATATCACATTTGAAACTAGATGGATCTTTGACTGCGTGCCATTGAAATGGATGCCTCCGCCATTGCGCAATTTGTATGAGCAGTTATCTTTGACCTAGTGATCCTTTCAATCTAATCAGTTCATTGGCTCCTCAAAAATACATACATACACCAAGTATGATAGCAATCTGTCAATCAATTCTTGCATATAATGAGTCATGTGACCTTTGACCTTTGACCTCAAGACCCCCAAATCTAATCACTTCATTCGCTCATTAAGATACATACATGTACCAAGTGTGGGGACAATATGTCAATTGGTTAATGAGATATCACGATAATGAGCTATTTTTGCATATATAATGAGCCCTGTGACCTTTGACCTTTGACCTTATGACCCAAAATCTATTCAGTTTATTGGCTCCTCAGTTAAGTGGAAATCCGTCAACCCATTCTTTAGATATCTCTAAATTGGGACGTACGTACGTACGCATAGACGGACTGACGGACGGACAACACAAAAACATGAGGGCCGGTATTCTGAAGTCGTGTCTAACTTAGCCGTGACTAAACTTAAATAACTGTTTAGTTAGACAGGACTTAAATAACTGTTTAGTTAGACAGGACTTAAACCGGAGGTTGCGTCTAAGTCCTGTCTAACTAAATTTCGTATTCTGAAGTCATGTCTAAGTCCTGACTAACTAAACACTTATTTAACTTTAAACACGACTTTTGCGCATGCTCTGTAGGCATTTATGACGTACTGCCGCTATTTTGCGCTCGCGCTGCAGACGATAAGCAGAATGCGCATGCGCAATTCATGCTATCGATTGCTTATATCGCCGATATCGTATCACTGATCACAATCGTATAAATTGGCACAGAGTTTTCAGCTGATTAACTTAAAATTCAAGCAGAAAATGTCTCTTACAAGCTGGATATTTCACTTTGGACTAAGGAATTTACAAGATGTCACCATACAATAAGAAAATAATGGGGCAACACGAGTAAAAATCCTGCAATGCTTATTTGAAATTTTGAGAGTGTGCCATATGGTTGAAAAGCAGCAGAATCGCACTCTTAAACAAGACTTACACTACCCCTCGCATGTAACTAAAGTTAAACAGGACTTAGACAGGACTTCGAGTTTAACGGGACTTAATCACGACTTCAGAATACGAAAAAGTTAGTCACGACCTTGTGACTTAGTTAGACGGGACTTAGACAGAACTTTAGACAACTGTTTAGATAACAGGACTTAGTCACGACTTCAGAATACCGGCCAATGCCTCCGGCCACTTCGTTGCAGAGGCATAAAACCCAATGGCCATTTTTCTACTAAATCTATCAGAAATTGGTTAGTTAAACCATTATAGGCATGTGGAGTTTGAAGAGCCCATTGACGGTTGTCATGCGCCACCAGAGATATGCTAATTGTCTCTCCTCAGATTGACATTCCAGTGAAATGGATTCACAAGTCACCAGAAATGTTATTTCTTTTTCAGCCTCAGATCAAAAGGACAATGAGGAGAAACAATCACCATAGGGTATCTCAACCATCTATGGGCTTGTCAAATTCAACATGTGTGAAATGGTTGAACTGGTTACTGGTAATTTGGGTCTTTTTTAGTCTAGCTTAAATTGATCATGTTAGTAGAATATCGGCCGATGAGGATAATGGATCACTTTAAGTTAGTAAGGGACCCACAATATGCACACATTGCAGATTAGGTTAAGCAACAACAAAAAATACAATTGTTGAAATGAAAAACACCACTCATTTGATTAATTTTGAACTTCCATCATATGAGTGAAAAACCCAACTTCCCAAGAAATGTATTCAAAGGTAGGATGACTTTTAAATTCACAACAACTCTAAAGTAATCAGCTGATTTATTTCACTAATTTAAAGAACAGTAAAACCTGTTTTAGACACCACCTGTCTATAGCACCCAACCTGCCTGTACAAGTAGGCAGGTACAGTCAAACCTGTCTTAGCAACCACCTGTCTTAGCAGCCAACCTGCCTATAGTGGCCACCTACAGTGATCCCTTACAGAGAAAAGTATTGTTATAGAACCTGTCTATAGTTGTAACTTTGTTGTTTCCCTTACATGGTTTCACTTTTCACAGGTTTGACTATAATTTTGTTCATATAAATGTAGGCCTACATTTTGTTCAGTTCTACTTGGCCGCAAGCATGCATGCACTTGTTACATGCGATGCTTCAGATTCAAACAATAGTTGTAATGGAAGGGAGAAAGGGGGCCTACATACATGCACACTGTAGATGTGAAATGTATTGTAAACCACAGATGAAGGCAAACATAGAATTGTATTGGCAATTGAATGGGAGGAAATGATACATGCTATATACTGCTAAAGGGTTAAATGCATTCCATAGCAAGTAACTCAAGAGAAAGTATACAATGAGGGAGGGTATAACTGGGGTGATATGCAATAACATGGGCACATATCATGTTGGCCTAGATAGTCAGTTATTCTGTGGTTTACATAATCCTTGTATGACCTAACACAATCTCCATCTTCCATCTACTAATTACTATTCAGAATTTGGTTAACCAGTATGCCAGTTAGACCAAGTAAATATTATCTATAGGCTTAGCCCAGCTCATCTGTTGATGAACCAGTATGTTGCTGATTGAATGTTAGACAGCATTCTTATTGTAGACAAACGGGCTATAGCATGGGCGTCGATACTTACGTAATACCTATTCATCAGGGGGGGATGAATGAATAGATCATCCCCCCTGATCAATGGTATCAATGTCAGATCGACGCCCATGGGCTATAGACCAACTCAGGGTGGTTTATAGGCTTCTGGAATAAAAGGATATTTACCATGTACCACTGATACCAAATAATTGACTGGTAAAACTAAAATATATATGTGGCCATACAAATAGCCATTTAGTCTGAAGAAAATTAATCTAATGTTCTTTTGTCCATAATTGTATGATCTAAGACAAATTTATAAGCGTCACTATATTCAGCAAATTCTGCAAGTACTTTGCATGGGGCATTGACAAATTACTGCCAATGGAGGGCAGTAAAATAGCAAAAAGGTTTAAGTGCCAAACAAATACATAAGAATCGTCTAGATGCACCAGTTCGTACAATAGCCACCTGGGCTATTAGCAACTCTTGGACAAATTGATATTTGTTTCTTATTTCCAGTTAGGGAATAGGGTTCATTGTGTATAAGAACAAATGGATATTGCAACAAAATTAGCCAAGCTGATCTTAAGGCAGATGATATTCAGACAAATTGTTGGTAATGGACAAGCGTGAATAGTAGATAAAGTGGTTATGTTATTGTCCAAAATGCTTTAAAGCAGTATGTAGAGTCTAGCAACTTGAGACGGCTGCTTAAACTGTTTGGAGTCAAGGCCCTGTAACGAGTGTGGGCTTGTCTGGGAGCTACACTCAATTTCAATACCCAGGTATGACAAACCCATTCAGTTATATTACATCTAAACATCATCGGTAGTTAAAATTAAATGAAATGTCTTTAAAGAACTCAACAGAAGCAAGTTATTTGGCCATGCTTGCATGGCACTGTTGAAAGCCTTTTCCCCCATCCCTTAGGTTTGTGTGTAGTTATCTTATTGTTACTCTGATAGATATACCTTAGTGAAAACTTACAAATCATAACATTCTGCATTCCAATTTGATTTAACTCCAGAAAAAAGAGAATATCAGTAAAAAGGTAAAAATGGGGGAGGAACATTTTGTAAATATGCATTTGGTATGGGGGAGGGGGGGGGGGGGGGGGGGGGGGGGGGCATCAAGGCAGGGTTGGAAATGTTAGGCAAGCAAGGAGCAAGGCTGCATGGGGCCACTTACCCAATCCTTTGTTTCAGTCTCCAAGGGCATTTTCGGCATGTCAACCTTAAGGATGGAGGGAAGGGGGAAGTAATATATCACACGCATCAGAATACGGGAAAAATAGCGGGGACAATTGACTGTTCTTCATTAGCAAAATTATCAATCAATTTTCACATGCATATAATTCAACAAAGCCAGATTTATAATGAAAATCTCTTTTCCTATCTTTTCTGATAAAAGGTTCCTCTGAGCTTTTAGTCTTTCCGAGTCAAACAACATCATAATATTTATGCTTTTATTGCAAAAAAAATAAAAAATATGCAGTCATGGCAAAGATATGTTTCATATCATTTTGGTTGAAATCATGCATGCAACTTGTATCCATGGTATAGCAAACAATAATTTATAAAATGCTGCTGTAAAAGATGAAATGGGGTCAAATTTGCAAGTGGAATGCAAAAGCACATTTAGAAATATCCAAACCGGGATAAGGAAATACTAGTGAAGAGCATGCCTAGATCACATTTGTCTTGTCTCCTAGTATCATAATCAACCAATGGAATGTCAGTTACACTCAAGTGGATGCAATGCAAGCATTTAGGATTCTCAGGATTGCTTTAACAGCATAATGGGCCGTATGCATAAAAACAAGCAATTGCTTATAAGCAATTGCTTTAAGCACAAGCAAGAGCTTGTCAAGCAAAAGATCAAGTTCAAGCAATTGCTTGAATTCATATGCACAAGCTTTTGCTTGTGCTGAAACCTTTTGCTTGCACGGCCTAAGCAATTGCTTACGTGTTGGACAAAGGATCGTTACGGTTGTGCGAACATCGCACTGCAGGACAACAACGCTTCGTGCCCGACCTGGCAGCAGTATTTTTGCTTCCGCAAATAGGGGGGAAACAGCACAGAGCATTAGGGGAGTTTCTGTGCAGATCGATGGACGAAAATTGCCGTAAAAAGTCTAAAATAACATAAATTTTATTAAAGATGAAATCACAACATAACCTCTGGAATAAGGAGCTCGTAATCATCCTGAAACGGTATGAAAATTTGATCCTTAAACGCGAATGCCCTGAGTAAGCAAGAGCTCAAGCTGGTCTGGATGTGCTTGAAAAAACGCAAGCAATTGCTTATCAAGACAAGTAAAAGGTTCGTTTTATGCATACGGTTTCAAGCAATTGCTTGTTTGGTAAGCAATTGCTTACGAGCAGTAAGCAATTGCTTGTGCTTGTAAGCAAATGCTTTTGCTTGTAAGCAATTGCTTGTTTTCATGCATACCGATTCAAGCAAAAGGCTAGCACAAGCAATTGCTTGTTTTTATGCATACGGCCCATTCTGTATGGCTATCATTTTCACCATCAAACACTAATCAATATATAAATTTGATGAATTAAAACTATTCTTCATCATTCTAATTGACTAGTTTGTCATATTACTATCATCACCAGCAAACTATGAAAAACTAACATCATCACAAAAATATGACCCAAACCAACATCCTCATATTTGTCATCATATTATACAAATGATCCGCAGGTATGAGTGGGTCGGTAGGAATTGTTTGCACAAGGTAACTATGGAACTGTTAAACCCACGAGGCGAAGCCGAGTGGGTTTAGACTAGTTTCCATAGTTACCGCGTGCAAACAATTCCACCGACCCACAAAATAAACTTGCGCATCATCTGTTTTATAGAATGGGCATTGTTACGCCCCCCAAAAAGTCAAAAAATTAAAAATTAGAAAAATTACCAGATGCATGAAATAATTTTACCGGACGCATGAAATTTTTTACCGGACGCATGATTTTTTTACCGGACGCATGAAATTTGTTACCGGACGCATGAAATTTTTACCGGACGCATGATTTTTTTTACCGGACGCATGACTTTTCATGCATCCAGTACAATTAATTGTCTGCACAAATTTTGCTCTCAACCAATCAGATTGCAGGGATTTATCAACCCATTCTATAATACCAAATGACACCAATATCATTACCAACAACAATACTTATCACCAATTTCATCTTCATAACCATTATTACTATCAGTACAATCACTGACAATTCTCAAATAAAAAAATAAAAAACAAATGATCTAACATTTTGAGACAAAAAGTGAGCTATAACTTTCAAGATTGTT
Source organism: Echinarachnius parma (assembly GCA_037951105.1). NCBI lineage: Eukaryota > Metazoa > Echinodermata > Echinoidea > Clypeasteroida > Echinarachniidae > Echinarachnius > Echinarachnius parma. The sequence goes on along the minus strand of JBAMJV010001220.1, from coordinate 156,934 downwards.
TGTAACTATAGGAGAAAATGAATTAATATATGAACTATTCACTATGGGATGAATAACTACACCCATCACGTATATGCATAATTGTGACCGGCTATAGCAGAACCCGGCACTTGTTGTTAATTCATGTTTTGAAGAAATTGGCATTTTAAGTTCACACAATGTGTGTAAAAGACCTATGATTGTAAAATTGAAACAATCATATCTTCGCCAATTATTGACCAATAAGTTAGACCAAAGCATCAAATGAAAGCTTGTGATGAGGCCTTTGTAATGGTATGAAAATCTCAATTTTGATTTTTACCGACAAGTGCAGGGTTTTGCTAATAGCAAGTCACAATTTATAAGGGATGTTCAAACCCAATTATGATTAATTACATTTTATAGCATAAATGGGAGATATGGAATAAAGTTTAACCACCCCTATATATTTAGTGTACATCAGTGAGAAGATTTGATTTCTAAAGCAATATGTTGAAATGTTAGCAATGATATTTGTTGAGTGTAAAAACTTAGAGCTGACACATATCAAGTTCATTTTTAAATCACCATACAGAAATGTGAGATGTATGACTTAAATACATGATGTTTCTTTTTCACAAATGAAAACATCTAAGCACATCAAGGTTTTTGTGATTTGGAAGTCTTTCCGGGATACTTTCATCAGTTTCCCATGACTGTGATGGGGCTATAATCAAACTGGAGTATTTTCAGCAAAATAATAAATATAACCTTGCCGGTTAATTTAGCATGTATTTTGAACTTCACTTTGGATTGGACTCTATGCAATATTGTGCATCTACAATATAAAAGAAGAAAATCACAAACAATAATGTATATTCTTGGAAAATGTGGTGACTCAAATTAAATCTATCTGTTTCTGTTTTAATAATATTCTGATGAAAATGGCTGGGCAGCAAAATGAGAGAGGAGGGGACTTTGTCTTGAGGGAAAAAAAAGATATGTAATTGTGGTTCAGAGCTAGCCAACCATAATTGCAACCAAGGCAAGAATGTCTGGTTGATTTTGACAAGCAATGTCTACAAGATAGTTACAACAGCTAGTGGATGATGATGAAAACTATACAATTTTAATTTAAAATGGGGCTCTACAAACCGATTTGCCCAGGGCTAGTCAAAAGCAGTGAGGGGCAAGTACAATCCAATATGCTTGTCCTGCAAGGGCAAGTAATGTACATTAGATCAACATTATTATCAGAAAATGTTTTACAGCATTACATGTATAGTGGATAAAATTGGATAAAACAATTGACAGCAACTTTTTACTTAAAGGTTTTTTTATTTATAATATATTTTGTTGCAATGTTTTGTCTAAATTTGGGCAAGTTATATATGTTTTGGGGCAAGTTTTTTCTTAGATACCTGTTGGAAAACAACTAATTGTAGAGACTTGTTAATCATCCCTTATTTACAGGCTCTTTCCTATACTTGTTCTGTTTCTTGATGTATACTCACATGAATAATCTACTCAGATCAAGAGCTCAGGTCCACATTAACTTCCAGTCATACTGCTGATAATTTATATTGACAAAGTTTGCTATTACTTTTTGTTTATAATATTGCAACTTTTAAAACACCTAGCCAAAAAGTACATCAGAAGGAGTAAGAAAGAGATGACTAAAATCAATTCACACACAATAATTTGTTATTTGAATAATATTACCGTAGTGCTCGCCGTAGTGACAAGCCTCAGGATTTAGAATAACATTTACATTATTGATGCTATCGTAGTTAATCAAATCAATTCAAATCAAATATTAAACCAAAGGCCAACATTAAAGGGACTTAGTAACATTGTAACATTTTGTTAAAAAGATATTTATGATCAGAGTGTTCAGATGTTAAATTATCAACTGGACCACGAAAAACGTGTACAAAGTGAGTGCAATGAGTAATAAAAAAGCACTTTGCATTTTAGCTCATTTCTCGGCCATATAACATCCATTTAACTTGACATTTTCACACAACACCCAGTGGACATATCAGATAACAACAATATACATTGTATCAACCACTCATCACTTTTTGCACATGGCAACAAAGTTACTAGATCCCTTTAAAGCCAAATAACAGTATTGAGAAAGAAAGAAAACACAACAAAATATGCTTTCATCACCTACGTTGTGAAAGAATATATCATAACTTATCTGTTAATGTAAAGATTTGGACAAAAACTACTTTGAAATTGACTATTTGACCAATAAAATGTCTTGAATGAAAAAATAGTTTTCCAATATTCAATTCAACCACTTTATACGCAACAAGCAAAAGCTATGCAAGCGCACGTCTTGTAGACCAATACCCAGCCCAACGGAGCACTCGGAGCAGTGAATTTAGACCCAATTCCATCGATATGCTGGGGGCATATATTGAAGTTTCGATCAATACTTCTGCAATTAACGATACTAAGGTTTAGATTTTAGCACACAAGCCCTTTTAAATATTTCAACAATATGGATCAATAAGTCTGCCCAATATAGATGCTCTCGGTAACTTTCCCAATACTGTTATTCAGCTTTAACATGAAATCTAATGTAAATAGCCATGATGAGAACTAAATGTCTAAAATATTCCCCTAAACGCGACACTTTTTGAAGTAGCCAGCAATAAGGTAATAAGGCAATAGGAGTAATAGACACTTACAGATATGTGATCAACACTATCTTTACCTTGGGCCATCTTTCTAGTGCCCTTTACCTCTCAACAGACAATCTCTCAATAAAGCCTAGGGCTATAAAGCCCACGCATGCCCCATCTCCCTCATCCAACCTGGTATAACTCAAAGCCATAAACTTGGCAGCCAAGGTCACAGACCTTCTTTACACTATCTATACCGAAGTTAGCACCTTGTGGGGAAAGCTATAAAATCCTTTGATAGTGGTAAGATATCCTATGCTGAGGTATACATATGAGACTTGTGAATGAAGTTATATACAGTCCATCCATGTAAAGAGTGTGAGATGTCATGTTTGTGGACTGTGCTGTCCTGATCTGCGCAGTCCACTAGCAGGTCCATCTTCATCTTCAGCTATTTGGCTTGCATTCAAGCACACACACATACACACACACACACATGCGCACACACATGCATGCACACACACACACACACATATGCACACACACATACATGCAAGGACAATTTTTTTTGTTTAATCTGGATTTTTCAAAGGGATCTTGTAACTATGCTGACATGTTTAAAATCTTACAAAGGGTTGATACAATGTGTATTAATCTGATAGGCCTTTGCGAGATGTGTGTAAATTCCAAGGTAAATGAGCGTCACATGACCCGAGTAATAAGCAAAAATGCAAACTGATATTCACTAACTCATTGTACTGACTTTATACGCAGTTTAAATTCTCCAGAATTCTCCAGAATCTAGAATTTGGACACAACCTGTTCCATGTTTCATTTGGTAATACGAATACAATGAGGTATGTGAGAACCGCTCGAGTTCTAAGTAAATGTTGTGGATTTTGACAATGTCACTAGATCCCTTCAAATGCGTGCTCATATGTATAATTAAATTTGCATCCTTTTCCACTAGGCGGGGTAAATGAGGTTGTCCTCAAATGCATGTGTCTAGGGTTGAATAGTAGGGTGTCCCACTATAATGACCTTGCTTGGGGGTGCTTACACACGAATACACGCATGCATGCGCACACACACGTTCACACGCGCGCACACGCGCACGCACACACACACACGCACACACGCACACGCACACGCACACGCACACACACGCACACAAACGCACATAAACACACAAAACAAATTAACCCTTTTACCTTATAGATTGTTTTTGGAACTAGAGATTTAAAAAATGCAGGAGACTGCCATCAGAAAAAAAAGAAAGCTATTTAAGATCCGGTCTATAAGAAAGAGATAGTGTAGACCTTCATAAAAATGAATCAGCTCATACATATATTCCAACAAGAAACTAGAATATCTTCCGCATCAAGAGATTAACCAGTCAAGTTATTTGAAACAGGAAACAACAGAGCATCTCATCAAATTGAAAGAAAAAGGATATGATTTCCTAAATACATGAATAAAAGTATGCAATCTTTAACTTGCAGAGAGAAATGTTACAGAACTTCCTAACAAGAAATAGCAGATCCCACAAATTGACAAAAAAGGTGGAAATCATCCTTACAGAATTGCAAAAAGAAAGATAGTACATGATTTCCAAAAAAGAAAAAATAAGTGATAATCTTCCTAAGAGAAGTTACAAAACAAGATGAGTTATTGTTAAGAAAAAGTACATATCATTGTATACAAAAGTAGAATATCTTACACATTACAAAACAAAAGAGAGAGAGATAAGATTGAGTTGGCATGGAAACCTACCTTTGAAGACTCGTCCACCATAAGTATAGAGCACCGCTCACACCGCAATAGTGAGAGAAGGAGCTCCATGATTCGCCGTACGATGCTGGAAAGTGTGCTCTGTTCTTCAAAGAGTGTCTTCGCCAGCTCAAGAAGAACCTTTCCAAAAAAACAAAAAAGAAATATATGAATGTCATTAGATACAATTTTTGAATAAATAGATGTAAACACTTGCCAATGATCTGTTGGATTGTATTGTAGAAAATTAAATTCATCTAGTATCAAAGCACAAACAGAATTAGACAAAAACTACAATATACTGTAAATTCATTTTATTCTTATTGTATACAACCTTGATTTAAAGCAAAAATGGCAGTAAAGACAAATGTCTAAGAGAAATCATTGCCCTCCAAGTTATGATGTTGTCTTCTTCAAAGTCCCTGAGAGACACAGATGATGCCTCCTGCAGTCCAATATAAACACAGATGATGTCTCCTCCAAAGTCCCAGAGAGACACATATAATGTCTCCTGCAAAGTCCCAGAGAGACACGGATGATGTCACCTGCAGTCCAAGATAGACACAGATGATGTCTCCTGCAAAGTCCCAAAGAGACACAGATGATGTCTCCTGCAAAGTCCCAATAGACACACATGATGTCTCCTGCAAAGTCCCAATCTAGACACACATGATGTCTCCTGCAAAGTCCCAAAGAGACACAGATGATGTTTCCTGCAGTCCAAGATAGACACAGATGATGTCTCCTGCAAAGTCCCAGAGAGACACAGATGATGTCTCCTGCAAAGTCCCAGAGAGACACAGATGATGTCTCCTGCAGTCCAAGATAGACACAGATGATGTCTTCTGCAAAGTCCCAGAGAGACGCAGATGATGTCTCCCGCAAAGTCCTTGGTAGACACAGATGATGTCGGTACCACTATACAGAGATTTGGCTCTCTTACATCAAAGATATATCCCAAATGAACAAATAAAACAAGTCTGTGCCCCTGCAATTATTTCTACTTCGTCAGGGAATCATTCTTAATATCACCTGTCAATCATTCTGGTCAGCGATAACGATAACGATATCACATAATTATCCTCTTATCCATGGCATGTACATAATTGCGAGCACGCAGTCGTATTGCATGCCCAAAACGATAATAACTATCGCTCGGCTCTGCGATAAATCACACCCTCCTTCCTTATAACGTATGCGTATTGATCAAGCAAACAAAACGTGCGCGCGCGGAACCATCAAATAATGATGGTTCCGTAGGTCATAGTAATTAATTGCATTGTTCTCAAATTACAGGAGCATATCAGAGGCCATGAAAGTATGATTGATATTGAATTATAGTACCGGAACAAGTAAGCATATGTTTTCTCTTGCCTGGCGGTCCCCTTTAATGAATACTCTATTTGCATTGCAAAGCTCACTGATATTTGTTTTATTACCATTTTGTTGTACAAGGCCAAATACATATTCATGATATCAGCGATATGACAAATCTTATTTCCGACTGAGATGATTTAGAGTTGCATCCCTTTAATGTGATTAGGTGTGAGGCGATTGTAGTGGAACGGAAATGGGATGGTGCATTAGTGGTGAAGGTGAAACCATTGAAGTGTCCTATATTTGTTGCTGATTATTTATGGCTCTCATGCAGCCTCATTGACACATCAGCCTACAGTGGAACTTGTCTCTGTGGCTTCCGATCTATAACAACCACTGGAGATGAACCCTCTGCATCTAAGACAACTTGTCAACAGTGGTCACCTGTCTACAGTGCTCACTTTTCTTGCTTCCCTTGGTTTGTTTCTTTACACAGTTTTAAACGTACAGTTTAATAAATCTGTGTATAATTACCCCTAAAGTTTGAGAATCACCCATAGTTTATGTCTAATGTAAATGACGAAAGTAAATACATACATGTATATATGTTCAAAATTGACAGTTTAAGGGAGGGTACAGTTCTGGTCAAACTGAATGTAATAACTAAACCGTGTAAGTTTTCATTCAAAACTAATAGTTACGATTCCATGATGCATGCATGAATGGTAGAAAAACATATAGACAGCTTAATTAGACTGTTTTCATTTTCAAAACACAGCCACTAACACAAAAAGGTGCCCCCAGACACCTGAAAGTTTCAACCATGTTTTAGTTTGAAAAATGTGAATGTGACATTTGGTTAAATAATGATTAAATAGAGTGATCATCAAAAGCAATTTAACAACACTTTGGCCCACATTTATTCCAACTGAATTGATATTTCAGCTGTTTCTGAACTGATTTATTTTTATTCAAACATAAAGGGAAACTGACTAGAAATATTTCAAATGATAGAAAATGAAAAAAGAAAAATAGGCCTTGCCAGGAATCAAACCCGAGACCTCTGGATTGCTAGACCGGTACTCAACCATCGAGCCACAAAGACCCTTGATTTATTTTATGAACAAGTTTATTTCGTCTTTGAACTGAGTGCTTTTTCAAATATTACACTAAGCTTTTCACTCTCTCACCAAAATATAATTTCTTGAAACGCAAACTGTTCCCTTCCTTTTGAGGGCATACATAAGTGTGTTCATGAATTTTGATTGTCAGAATACAAATTTGCCTTATTTGCATATGAGTCATAGCATTTACCTGATTTGCATATATATATGTTTTTTAACTTCAAGTTATGCCATGACTTAAGTCAGGTTTTCAATATAAACAAAGTGATGACACAGAACTTTTGACTGAATTTCATGATTTAAGTCATTTCTTAACAGTTTAAAATTCCCCCAGGGTGTAAACACTATGGGGGAATTCTAAACAGTGGCGGAATTTCTGTCTTCTTAATTTGCATTTCATGGCTCTAATGGTTAGGTTTGACTAGAATATATCACATTGATATTATACCCCCAAAAAATGAAAATCAGTTGAGAAATAATGAAGAAAATGAACTAAGATTTTAGCTGCGCTTTTTACCCTTAAATTGCAAAAAAAAACAGACAAAACATAAAATAGCAAAAGCATGGACTTTGTTCTACTCATTCTAAGTATCTTTATATGCCTAACTGCTTCCATTACATTACATTACATAGTGCCTCCCCTGATATTAAATTTGTAACTATAACAAAACTCACCCCCATTCTAATAACCTGACAAGCTCCCGGCAGATCAAATTGCTTGTATAATAGTAGCTATCGATCATACATAATGAGCACTTTAGTTCAATATCCCCTGCTGACCAATATTCATTTTGGTGTCTAAAAACAGCAGCTTCCAGAGTAATGTACACAATCAACAACATGCATTCCTCACCCCATGTTGATGTTCATTTTACTTGCATAAAATACCATTCACCTTTTATTACTTTACTATCTGTCTCTCTCCCTAGCTATATAAAGTTCATATATATTTCATGAATGAGTTCATCCAGATATTAATTTATTAATCTATTTATAATGCATTATCTATCTATCTTTATCTATCTATCTATCTATCTATCTATCTATCTATCTATCTATCTATCTATCTATCTATCTATCTATCTATCTATCTATCTATCTATTTATCTATCTATATTTTGTCTGTCTATCTATCTATCTATCTATCTATCTATCTATCTATCTATCTATCTATCTATCTATCTATCTATCTATTTATATATCTATCTATCTATCTATCTATTTCTGGTTATTTCTATCTAGCTATCCATCTAGCTAGCTTGCTTATCACTCACGTCATCACTCTGATTTTCCCTCACTCCCTCTCTCTCTTTCATTCCTTCCCTATCTCACCTTCTTTCGCATAATTTCTCTTTTGATCCAATACATTGGAAACAGCAATAAAAATGTGTTTCTGATGAAATTTACATGAGACCCAACATGATGGTGAATTACACACATGTATCCATTAGACTGTTATACAATGTACATACACATTACAATGCTTACCTACAGATCATTAAAGGGATAGTTGAGTTTTGGTAAGGAAGTACAGTTTTGGTCAAACTGAATTTTAGTAACCAAAACCTGCACCATTATATTACAAACTAACAGTTATAACTCCAACATCCTCGAAAGGAATAAAACATTACAAATGACTAAGTAAAGAGCCTGTTATCATTAAAAAAGAGCCATTAAAACTCAAGAGGGCGCTCTGTAAAAATTCATTGGTTTCAATCAACCATTTTAAATAAAATATTGTGCATGTGATGTTTTGTTGCAAAAGTGATTAGATAGAGAGATAATCAACAACTATTTAAACACCTGTTTGAAAAGAGGAAGCATTTTAAAAAAAATTAAACGGCTGGTTCAAAATTATTGAATAATTGTGGGGCCCCACAATTATTACAAATGGTTATGTTTATGGATATTTCAGCCATTTCTGAATCGATTTTGATCAAATAAAGTTGATTCTGTCATTATAATTGTATGCTCTTTCAAATTTGACACTCAGTTTTTCATTATCTCACAAAAAAATTATTTTGTGTAGCGCCCTCTATACCAAAACTAAACGTTCCCTTTAAAGGGACTTTAGTAACATTGTCCAAATCCTCAAAATCCAATTGTAATTCTAGTGGTTCCCTCATACCTTGTTGTATTCATATTAACAATAAAATCATGGGACAGGTTTCAGTTTTTCAAATTTCCCTCTCGTTAAAAAGATATGTATGATTTAAGTGTTCAGATGTTGAATCATCCACTGAATCGTCATGACCGTGTACAAAGTGAGTGCAAAGAGTTAGTGAATATCACTTTGCTTTTTTGCTCATTACTTGGCCATATAACGTCCATTTAACTTGAAATTTTCACACAACACCCAGTGGACATATCAGATAACAACAATATACATTGTATCAACCACTCATCACTTTTTGCACATGTCAACAAAGTTACTAGATAAAGTGGTACACAGTACATATTTCATTGCAAAATATATTCTCTAAGTACTCAGTGTACAGAATGTTAGTTGCAAATACTCTTTGACATCTTTGATCATAAAATCAAGATATGTTTGTGCCCTCTGACTTACTTACCTTGCCATTTGTACTGCCTACTGTGTTAGCTTCCATTGATTCTATTTGAGTCACGT